>CAUYQU010036222.1:0-31698 GCA_963574635.1 Cheracebus regulus
CCCTCCCTGGCTTTCCTCCCTCCCTCCCTGGCTTCTCTGGCTTCCTTCCCCCCTCCCTCCCTCTTTTCCCCTCCCTGCCTTTCTCTCCTTTTCCTCTTGTGATGCATTTTCTATCCAGCCTGGGCTCTCAGAGAACGTGAAGGAGACTGTGTGCATTCAGAGGGGAGGAGAAAACACTGTTCCCCCCACTCCCCTCCCCAGGTTCTCCAACCAGGGCCATGCAGATTAGACACGAAGGGCAGGTTAACAAGAAAAAGGCTTCTCGTGTATTTAACATAAGTGTTGCCTGTCGAGAAACAGTTGAGCTTGGTGTTTCTATGCTAGGTCTGATGAAGAGTGGAGAGTCGTGAAACGCATGATAGGACAGGAGCACATGAGCAAGAGCAGAAAACGGGCCGGGAGGGGCCCTGGGGATGCCTGTTCATTCAGGCCCCTCTTGCCGTCTTGGCCTCCCTCCATCTTTGGAGCTGCGGATGCACCCTTCTTCCGGTGTGGTGGCACCTCTCACATGGGGGTCACGACCTGCTTCAGGGGAGTTAGGTCCTGAATGAGGGCTGAGATGTGGGTATTGGGAAAGGTGGGAAGATCATGTTGATCTTCCCAAGGGCGTGGGGCACCTGGGAAAACGCGTTTCTTTGGGCGCTGTCTGAGGAGGGTGTGCATCTGGCGGGCAATGTGGACATGGGGTGCCTCCTGCCTGCTTTGTGGTTCTCCTTGACACTCCTCGAGCCGTGAATCTCAGCAGCCGCATGGACTCCATGCTGCTGCAGGTGGACCTGGCGGGGCCCCTAGTGGCCAGGAGGCCGAGTCGTCCTGGGAGGGAAGAGCACATCGTGGTGGAGCTGACCCAGGCAGATGCTTTGGGCTCTAGGCGGTGGCGGCCACAGCAGGTGATGCTGATACTTTATTTGAAAGGAGTGGTGAAATCCTATTTCGTTTCACTATAAATTGAGTTTCCTCTTGAATGGGTTTGACAGGGAGCCACAGGCGAGGACACCATTCTTAGTCAATGCATTGGCTCTTCTTATCGTTTCCTTTGTCTTTGAAATTCTCATTTTTCCATTTCTCTAAATTATTTGTAAAACTCATACCATTTAAGTAAAATCAGGCTTGCAAGTGCTTTATTCAAAACCATTTTGCTGGGCCATTTGGGAGACATACATTTGAAAGTAGGTTGTGTGTGTGTTGGGGGTCGGGTGGGGGTTTGGTGGTGTTAAGTCTGGGCCTTCCACATGGTTGAGAAGACACTTCCACAGCAGTGACTGTGTTTGTGGACACCTGAGACGGTGCCTAGTTTCTGTGCTTCTGTGTCTGTTTGGGACTGTGCTTAGCCTTGTCTGTGAGCCTTGTCAAGCCTTCATTCACATCCTGCAAAGGCAGCCAGGAAGTGGTATCTGTTATAACGGCCCAGAGCCTAGACTCCAGGCCCCTTCCATGCAAGCCTGACTCCCCGAGCCCTGGCCTCGGAGGCTCCACTGGATCATCATGGCAACATCTGCGTGGAAGTCATACCCCTGGTTCATGGATGTTCCCTGTTATGACTGGCAGAAGGAGAGCCTGCTGTACACAGGCTGTGTCTCCTATAATGGAGCATCTGTGGCATGAATGCACCTTACTTTTTCCTGCCTTGCACAGCATGGTCCACAGAGCAAAGTTCATGATGAACTAGAATGCACTGTCCTGGACCATGGCTGATGCAGCATCAATGTTCTACACCACTTGCACTTGCCAGGGTCTTAGGGTGTCAACTTGGTTCGCCTGTGAAGGGGACATCCCCCTGGCAAGGGGCCACTTGGTGATGAGACCTGAGCCTGGTCTGGAGAAGGGCAGGATCCTACGCAGCCGGCGGTTCCACTGCCTCCCCAGCACTTGCATATTAATAACCCAGAAGAAAAGAGCTGTATGGTGCCTCCCTGCTCTCTCGGGTGGCCCTTCCAACATGCTGATGCACCCAAAATGCCCACAGGCAAATCCAGCCCCAGAAACATGGGGAACACAAGACATCTTTACGAAAGGATTTTTTTTCCCCAGACATGCTCTTTGCAAACACTGAAGTACTTAAAAGGAACTTCTGTTCTCTCATGCATGTGCATCTCTGCTTTGACTAGTTTCAGTTTCTGTTTTCAGTGTCCTTTGTGATTTGTGGGTGAGATTCCCATCTTCCCATTGAGAGTCCCCCTCCCTCCCCAGGCTACCTCCCAAGCTGGTCACCCCTACGAACCTCAGCCTCAGGGGCAAGAACGTGCAAGGCAGGGCTGCCTGCAGCGAATGAGGCTTCACCCTGGGACCCTCCCTTGCAGGGCTCCTGTGCACAGAGCTGTGGAAGGTTTTCTGAGGGTGGGTTTGTTGCCTCCAGGTTGCAAGCAGTTGCAGAAGCAGTTCTCAGGACTCAGAAGAGTTCTCCAAGTCTCTAGTAACTTGTAGTAATTCATTTTTTAAATTAAAAAAATTATATTAAAAATTTTTAGAATGGGGGGTCTCACTCTGTTGCCCAGGCTGGAGTGTAGTGGTGTGATCACAACTCACTGTAAGTTTGAACTCCTGGGTTCATGGGATCCTCCTGCCTTAGCCCCTAAGTGGCTGGGTTGACAGGCAGATGCCACCAGGCCTGGCTAATTTAATTTTTTTTTTTTTTTTTTTTTTTTTTTGGAGACAGGGGTCTTGTTCTGTTGCCCAGGCTGATCTTGAACTCTTGACCTCAAGTGATCCTCCCACCATGGCCTCCCAAGGTGTTGGGATCACAGGTGTGAGCCACTGCATCTGGTGTGATTTATTTTCCTCATATTAAATCAGTATTTACTACTATGCCTTTTGTAGTTTTGTACACTAATTGTGCATTTTTTCTTTTTTTTTTTAAATTTCATTTTTCTACATCAAGTCTAAGAATCATTTTTTCTTTCGAATCCTTTTTCTTAAACAAAGCTCTCCAAATTGTGGAAATTCCCAGCTCCAAACCACCTGCACTAGCTGCTAACATCAGAAATGTGGGAGCCCAAGTAAAGATGCACCCGTTCCTTTCTCCTTTTCTTATTTGAAACAAATGCCTAGACTGAGTAGTGCCAGATCCCAGATGGTGTCTCAGGTGAGAAGCCTCACCATAACTTTACGCTTTGACTTGTACAGGTCACTCACAATTGGACGGTGTATTTAAATCCAAGGAGAAGTGAGCGCTCGGTGATGAGCAGGACCTTTGAGGTACTGAGCAGGTGGGTTCTCAGTGAGTGAGGTCTTGGGGCAGGCTCTTTGGGACACGCTTGTTTAAAGTAGTCTGATGTGCAGGACACTGAATTTTGGCCCACAGGTCAGCATGTGACTTGGACACAGCACTCATGCTATGTAGACAGTTAGCTCAAAGGCTGTGGGAGGGCATTGTAGCCATGGGTGTCAGGATGTAAGAGGGTTGACTGCAGAAGCCACTTTGGACAAATACTGTTTTTTGGTTGATGTTCTAATTTCATTAATATTGAGAAGCTGTACAATGGAGAATTCTAGGAAATTTAGGATTCTTCTTCCTTAATGAATGCCATTTTATATTCAGTCTGTACTTTTGGTTGCTGTATTCGTTGGCTAAGGCTGCCATATCGAAGCAGCACACACTGGGTGGCTGAAATGTCATTGCTTGCTTGTAATTCTAGAGGCTGGACGTCCTAGGTCAAGGTGTCGACAGACCTGGCTTACAGGTGGCCATCCCTCTGTGTGTGCCTGTCTTCTGACCTCTCCCTGTTTGGACACCGGTCCTCCTGGATTAGGAGTTATCCGCATAACCTCATTTAAACTTCCTTACCTCATTAAAGACCCCACCTCTACCTACAGTCCCATTTGGAGGTACTCGGGGTTAGGACTTCAACAAAGAAGAAATTGTTTTTGGAGGAAGGGGACACAATTCAGGCAACAATAAAATGTATTGACTGGACTTTAAAAAATGCTTCAGTGCCAGCCACAGACCTGTGGTCACTTGCAGGCTTCTTGTCTGTAGTGCGTTTCCCACTCTCAGGGACTGGAGTTCAAATAGCTGGCTTTGCTCTTAGCAGGTAACATGGTTGGGCATGGTGGAGAGAAGCAAGAGGCAGGTCAGTGGCTGGCGTCTTTTGTGCAGGCTCCTACCCACTGTTCATTGTCAGTGATGCCACAGGAGGCTAAGAGGCCTGCTTGGACTGGGCTTGGCCACAGGGAGGCTGTGTCCTATGTCTCTCGCCACTGGCCTGTGCTCACGGCTCTTCCAGCTATGAGGTCGGGCATTGGGCTGAATCGTTCAGAGATCCACTTGGACTCTGATGAATGCCATGGCTGATACAGAGGGAGGTCCCTTAGCTGTTGACCTGGATTTGTTCCCCTTGTGAACTGTAAGGTCGTTGTTTCATTCTGCAGAGAGACGGTGTCCATCAGCATCCGGGCCTCCCTCCAGCAGACCCAGGCTGTGCCTCTTTTGATAGCTCATCAATACCTCCCCGCAAGTGTGGAAGCCCAAGTGACCATTGCGACGGCCATCCTCGCGGGCGTCTATGTGCTGATCATATTTGAGGTAACTTTCACACCTGCTCCCCTGATCCATCTGGGCCCACAGTCAGGGAGGCTTGAGACCTGTGAGATGCTCTGGATGGGCTTGGTCCTGGCTCCTGAATCAGATTGGGCGAGCATCATTATTCCTAAAGATTGGCGGGTCCTTCTCTCTAGGTAGAAAGGGAACCGTACAGGAATAGTTGGTGAATCTTGACAACTGATGTGAGCAGGAAGGGTTTTGGGAGCAGAAGTGTATCTGAGAAAACAGAATGCACTTACAGTGTTCTACCCTCTCTTTGCTGCTCACGCCACGTGTGACCTTGAAGGAACTCAGAGTCTGCATCTGTGTGCTGGGTGCGCTCATTCGTGCCCACCTGCACCATGCGATTGTGTGTGTGAGGGACACAGATGCCCGGGGCTGTGTGCTTGGAGGGGTTATCTGTTCCATCTACCAGCTTGGCTCGTGGGCATTTCCATCTGTGATCTTAAGTCTGGTCAATTTGATGTTTCTGGGAAGTTGTAAGTGTGGCTATGCCTTCAACAGCATGAAGCAACGTGCAGACCCTTCCTGGGCTGGGCAGGTCCATTGTTGATTTAACTAGGAAACCAAACTTCCCCACAACATAGACAGGAGCCTGGAAGGTTGGTGCATGATGTGACCATTAGAGGCGTGTCCTAGTGAGCTTGGGACAGGTCTGAGAAATATACCTGGGGATGTTGAGGAGATGGCAGGGTGGAGGAGTGGCCAGGAAAGCTCCAGAACTTTGCCTGCAGTTGTTGAGTCCACCTGCTGAGGAATGATGACCCAGTAAGTTGAGCCCTCAATTGTCTAACAAGGGCCATTCACAGGATTGTTATTTCTTATGTCTCTTCTGTTCTAGAACAATTTTCCCCCCATTTTCTATCCGTTTTCTTTTAAATCAATATTATTGTTTGAGACAGCTCCCATGACCGCTCTGATTTGCTACAGGAACTCACAGACTCAGGGGCAGCTGTCCTCTGGGCTGTGGCTTATTGCCATGCTGGGCAGCGGAAATCTGCTGAGCCTGGAGGAAGCCAGGAGTAGGCTTCTTCTGAGAGGTCTTCTCTCCCAGGAGGGCCCACACAGAGCACGTGCCTCCCTCTAGCAGACAGAGACAGACGTGCAGTGTTTCTGTCTGGGGCAGCCTGTTGGAGACTGAGTTTTGGTTTGGTCTGGTTAGATAGTTGCCCTTAGCCTACCAAGATCCCAACTCCTGGAAGGCAAGCAGTTGTGCACCATTTATATATCACATTTTATACAGCCTGGGCCTGCAGGTACAGCAGAACGTATCACATTGTATACAGTCTGGGCCCGCAGGTACAGCAGAACGTATCACATTGTATACAGCCTGGGCCCGCAGGTACAGCAGAACGTATCACATTGTATACAGCCTGGGCATGCAGGAACAGCAGAACGTATCACATTGTATACAGCCTGGGCCTGCAGGAACAGCAGAACGTATCACATAGTATACAGCCTGGGCATGCAGGTACAGTAGAATGTATCACATAGTATACAGCCTGGGCATGCAGGTATGGCAGTACATATCACATTATATACAGCCTGGGCCCGCAGGTACAGCAGGACATATCACATTGTATATAGCCTGGGCCTGCAGGTACAGCAGGAAGTATCACATTGTATACAGCCTGGGCACACAGGTACAGCAGAACGTGTCACATTGTATATACAGCCTGGGCATGCAGGTACAGCAGAACACACTGCCCTGGGCCCACAAGACAGCCTTCTCCTGGGTAATGAGGGAACAGTCCTGAAGCTGAGTACCCAGAAGCCAGCCAAGGGCCCTTCTAAAGGTGGCGTCCTCAGGCCAGGCAAAGTCTGGACTACACCACCATCTAGTTGACAAATCCTATTCTGTTGTTCTGCAGAATACTCTATATTCTGGATTCAGCTGCTGGGTTCCTCATGGGATGAATTAGCTGCTCTGTCCTGTTTCCTACAGACTATAACTGAGATATGAAGCTTCAGGTTCCACTTTGGGGCACCCGTGCTTCACAGGTGTGCAGGGGTCTGGACTGCATCCAGGAGGAGGACCCTGTGTCTGGATGTCCTGCTTTCAGGGGTGCAGAGAATGCCTGGGGAGTTGAGGTAGTGGAGAAAGGTGCCCAGCTCCCTGCCACCTCTTCTCTTAATGGTTTTAATACCAACCGGGGCCCACTGCCTGCCTAAGATAAATCCTTATTCTGTGACGATCAACTTTCATAGTAATGAGCTGTTGCCTTAGTAACTTCCAGTGGTATCCACTGAGTTTATTTAGTTTCTCTCTTTCCTTTTTTTACTACTATTTTGCAATTATAGATTTAATAAATTCATTGTGCTTTAATTAGTTAAAGTCATTATTAAAAAAATACAATACAATGCCAATTAGTTTTAATGAGCTTCTCTGTTCTGGGGTTTTTTTCACCTTTTTTATAAAATTGTTCAACCTTCGAAAATTATGTAATTTGCAAAGATTTCTTAATTTTCATTAATTAATGGTCATTATTATTAGTCATTTAGAAAAAACCTCCCTTTCTCTACCAAAAGCCATCTCTAGATTTTAAAAGTCCTATAAAGAGGCCAGTTTGACATGGTTTCTACCGTAGCAGAAACAAAAAGCAGAAGTCACAGCACAGAAACCAGCCACACATAGGAGGGAACATGGCAGGGGTCTCAGGAAGTGTGGCAGGGTCTCAGGAAGGGCCTTGGAGGGAAGTCCTTGCATTCTGTAAGCATTATGGCTGCCCAAGCCCTCCCAGAGGCTGCCTCCCCATGCAGTCTGTCCGTTTCCTGGCCACCTTTCAGTGGGTCTCCCTACACACTTGCTCCTCACATCAGGTGGTCCAAGGCCCTCCTCATAGCTGTCCACATGCCCCTGCCTATGACAGGATTTGGTCTTCCTCTTGGTGTATAGTGATATCTTACTGTGGTTCCAACTTAATTTCTCTAATGATGAGAATGTTGGACATATCTTTTCATGTATTTATTTGCCATCTGTATATCTTCTTCACTGTGATGTCTGTACATACCTTTTGCTTATTTTCTTATTGAATTGTTTTTTTAAATGTTGAGCTTTGACTGTTCTTTGTATATTATAGATATAAAGACTTTGTTGGATATGTGATTTGCAAATATTTTCTCTTAGTCCAGTTTATAATTTCTATCTTTTTTTTTTTTTTGGAGATAAAGAGCTGGTATTACAGGGGTGAGCCACCATGCCTGGCCCCCCTTCTTTTTTTTTAGACAGAGTTTTGCTCTTGTTGCCCAAGCTGGAGTGTAATAGCTCAATCTCGGCTTACTGCAACCTCCATCTCCTGGGTTTGAGTGATCTGCCTGCCTCAGCCTTCCAAGAAGCTAGAACTACAGGCGTGTGCCACAATGCCCAGCTAATTTTTTTGTATTTTTTGTAAAGATGGGGTTTCACCATGTTGGCCAGGCTGGTCTCGATCTCCTGACCTCAGGTGATCCACCCACTTGGCCTCCCAAAGTGCTGAGATTACTGGTGTGAGCCACCGTGCCTGGCCAGTTTTTTTCTTTAGTAGATTGTGCTTTGACTGTCAAGTCTGAGAACTTATTGCTTAGCTGCAATAATTCCAAAGAGTCCAAAGATTGGTTTTCCTATATATTTTTTTTTTTTTGGTTTTAAGACCAGGATCTATTTTGAGTTAGTTTTGTTTTGTCTTTTTCTTTGAGACAAAGTTTCACTCTGTCACCCAGGCTGGCGTGCAGTGGCATGATCACAGCTCACTGCAGCCTCAAACTCCTGGGCTCAAGTGATCTTCCTGCCTCAGTCTCCTGAGTAGCTGGGACTACAGGCATGCAATACCATACCGGCTAAGGTAAAAAAAAAATTTTTTTTTTGTGGAATCAGGGTCTTGCTCTGTTGCCCAGGCTGGTCTTGAATTCCTGGCCTCAAGTGATTCTCTTGCTCTGGCTTCTTAAAATGCTGAGATTACAGGTGTCAGCCACTGTGCCAGGCCTTGAGTTATTTCTTGTATTTGAGGTTTTTTTGTTTTTGTTTTTGTTTTTGTTTTGGGATGGAGTCTCGCACTGTCGCCCAGGCTATAGTGCAGTGGGACGATCTTGGCTCACTGCAATCTCTGCCTCCTGGGTTCAAGCAATTCTCCTGCCTCAGCCTCCCGAGTAGCTGGGCCTATAGGTCTGTGCTGCCACGCCCAGCTGATTGTTTTGTATTTTTAGTAGAGATGGGGTTTCACCATGTTGGCCTGGATGGTCTTGATCTCCTGACCTCATGATCTACCTGCCTTGGTCTCCCAAAGTGCTGTGATTACAGAAGTGAGCCACCGTGCCCAGCCTTGTGTGGGTTTCAAGTCAAGGTTCGTTTTTAAACCTATGGATGTCGAATTGGGCCAGCACCATTTATTGACAAGACTATCCCTCCTCAATTGAATTGCATTTGCTCCTTGGTTAAAAATTGATTAGACATATTTGTGGGATATATTTCTGGGTTCTCTGTCCCATTGGTAGTGTGTGTAGTCAGTACCACACTATCTTGATTACTGCAGGTATAAGTTTGGACACTGGGAAGAGGGATTCCTCCCACTTACTACTATGGGAATAAAGTTAGATTTCTGTTTTCTAGGACTTTGGTTGCTTTCTCATGTGGTACTTGGACATACACATTTTAGAATGGCCTTCTAGTCCATAAAAATATGATTTATTTTGATCTTCTTTGATGTCTTTTATAATTTTCATAATACTGATCTTGTACATCTTTTCTTAAATTTATACCTAACTGTTTCCTTTGCTTAGGAGCAATTACAAATGGTACTGAGTTTTTATTTTGGTTTCCACTTGTCTATTGTTAGTACATATAAATGCATTTTTTTGGTGTTAATCTTGTACCTTATTTTATTGAATTTACCTATTAGTTCTCAGAGTTTTTTAAAAATACAGTTGAGATTTCCTATGTAGACAATTGTGTCATTTGCAATGAGGACAGTTTTTTTTCTTTTTTTCCAATCTGTATGTCTTTATTTTCCTTTTCTTACCTTATTGCAGTGGCTTGAATGAGAGTGGTAAGACTGGCATTGTTCCCAGTCTTAAAGGGGAAGCATTCAGTCTTTCACCATGAAGTATGATTTTATTAGTTTTTTTAGATGCTGTTTATGAGACTGAGGAAATTCTTTTCTTTTCCTAATGCACTAAGAGGGTTATTTTTGTTGTGTTTTTTCTTTCTTTTTGAAACCATAAGTGGGTGTTCAGAACATCTTTTCTGTGTCAGTTGATGTGATCATATGGTTTTTTTCATTAGCTGTTTGATATGGTGGATTACATTGATTTATTTGAGAATATTGGACTAGACTTTCATACCCAGAACAAATCCTTCTTTTTAATGTGAGCATTTATTACCATAATTTTCCCTGTCAGCACTGCTTTTGCTGCATTTTACAGATTTTGATCTGTTGTGTTTTCAGTTTCAGTTAGTTGTAGTTCTTAAATTTTCCTGAGACTTCCACTTTTGACCCATAGATTATTTAGATGTGTGTTGTTTAAATTCTAAATGTTACAGATTTTCCTGTTATCTTTCTATTACTGAATTATAGTTTGATTCACTTACATTAGAGAACTTACACTATATTTAGTTCTTTAAATTTGTTAACTTTTTTTTTTGTGTATGTGTATGTGTATGTGTATGTGTATGTGTATGTGTATATGTGACAGAATCTTGCTCTATTGCCCAGTCTAGAGTGCAGTGGTGTGATCTCAGCGCACTGTAACCTCCACCTCACAGGTTCAAGTGATTCTCAGCCTCAGTCTCCCAAGCAGCTGAGACCACAGGTGTGCACCACCATGCCTGGCTACTTTTTGTATTTTTAGTAGAGACGAGCCTTTGCCCTCTTGGCCAGATTGGTCTCGAACTCCTGGCTTCAAGTGATCTGCCTGCCTCGGTCTCCCAAAGTGCTGTGATTACAGGTGTGAGCCACTGTGGCTGGCCATTGTTGACTTTTTTCTTATAAATATTCTGTGTGCTTAAAGTAATATGATTTTTCTTTTCTTATAATACTAATGTAACTTGCAAACAGAAATTTTATATAAGTAGTCTAAGCAACAATTTGTGAAACCCCAACACTGTCCTGTTGTTGTGTCTGTAATTTGATGTGGAAGGTGGAGGCTGCAGGGGTGCTGAAGGAATAGTATGTTCTACCTTAAGTTTCTGTGACTTCTGTGTGTCCAGAACTCCTTAGGGGAGGCTCCACGTGTTGAGGAGAGGGCGGGATGCAGTTGCCAGCCTTATGGGCTTTCCAGCAGTGGAGCCGACATGGCATCATTCCTAGGATCTGCTCTAGGTGTAGAATTTGCCTTGGGCAAGGACTCAGAAGTTGTCCTGTTTTGGGCAAGGCTGCTTTCCCAGAACTGGAGGTCTCTAGATTCTGCAAGTAGGCACGCTTAGGCTGTGCCACTGCTGTCTGCATCCTGCTCCACTCAGGAGAGTCTTGGGGTGGCCTGCAGATGCCCCTGCCTGTCCTCCCAATCTGCTGCCGCCAGCTGCTCCCCAGATGCTGTTGCTGTTGCCTCAGACGATGGCCTCCTCCCTGATCCCTCCTCACCTGCTCTGTCGTGGGTGCCCCATCTCACTGATTGTGTCTGTTGTTGGTTGCTTTTGTTCAATGTTGATTCTCAGTGCCTCAGACACTGCCTGGCATAGAGCAAGTGCTCAATAAATATTAAACAAATGTTTCCAGAGCATCTTCAGATATTTGAGACAGGTGCTAAGGTCCTCTCAGTCTGGTCTAACTTGAATCCTGCGTGGGGGCACTGTCCACCCCTGACTTTGTGCCTCGCTGACCCATACATGACTGGGAACAAAGGATCAGCCAGGGTTCCCTTAGGTCTTTTAATAGCTTGATGGGATGAAATTATTTCAGGAAATACCTTGGGTTATTTATAAATGTTGTCCTACAGATAATCCTGATTGGCACTTTCTTGCCTGAGGATTTGGGGTAGTACAAAGATGAACTACTTCATCTTTGTAAAGTAGTTCCTTAGTTCCTTTTTTTTTTTTTTTTTTGAGACGGAGTCTCACCCTGTTGCCCAGGTTGGAGTGCAGTGGCACAGTCTTGGCTCATTGCAACCTCTACCTCCTGAATTCAAGTGATTCTCCTGCCTAAGCCTCCTGAGTAGCTGGAATTACAGGCACCTGCCATTACGCCCAACTAATTTTTTGTATCTTCAGCAGAGACGAGGTTTCACCATGTTGGCCAGGCTGGTCTCAAACTCCTGATCTCGTGATCCACGTACCTCAGCCTCCCAAAGTGCTAGAATTACAGGTGTGAGCCACCACGCCTGGCCCATCCTTGTAAAGTAGTTCTTTTTGAAAGCCCCAAAGAGCACAGTTGGAGGAATCCTCCTAACTCTTGCACTTGCATCTATAATAGAGCACTGGGAGATTTCCCAGTGCAGCATTCTAAAAATTCCATTATCAGAGCTAAGGTTTCTGTGCTCTTAAACTATATAAAATTATATTAAAATAGTTCTGACACAGTCTTAATGAACAATATTTCACAACATAAATGAGACAATGCATTTTCTCCAAGTATCTTTTATCCAACCCCTGGTATTGTGTCTTGAGAAGGATTGCCACTATGGCTCCTTTCTGCTAGAGACAAGCAAGCCATTTCTTTCCCTTCACCCACTTTATGTAATCGAAGCAAAATGATACAGCCTTTGTGTAACGTTGTGTTCCATTGCTCTGGGTCCTTTCATGTTTAATTTAGGAGTTTATGTAGTGTTTGGTTTAAAATTAACTGTGAAATTAAATTCAAGAGAGATGAATAGAGAACACCTTCCATGTTCCAGGGAGTCTCCACTTTAATTTACAGAAATAGGAAGCATATTTGGAGAGGGAAGAGGCTGCATTTCAGAACCCAATGCACATACCATAACACTGCAAACCTCCAAGTTAGGTTTTCCTAATTTCCGTTCTTACGATGCTCTGCAAGGCTGCAATTTAAATTACAGCTATAGCCAATGGCTCTGCCCCCTCATTCATTTCCTTTTGTCTGCAAGCCTCTTGTTACTGCTGATTCATGGAACATACTGCTTCCTGTAGCACTGGCAAACTTACTCCATTGCCTCATTCCAGAGATACCTCTCCTTTTCTTCCTTGAAAAGGACTCCTTCAGAACTGCAGGAAAACTGGTGGGTTATGTAATATGCTCTCTCTGCTTAACACATATACTAAATTGCAAAGACACTTTTGCAGTTGAAGGAGTCAGGATGGGACACAGGTCTTCTGGCCACTGGGCCATGCTACCCACGTTTTTTTCTGGCCGGCTCACGATCCTGCATTTCAGCGTTTCTCAAAGTGGGCAGCCACATAATTCCTTAGAAAAGTGGCAAGTATTTTGCAGAAGGAGGTGAACCCTTTCCAAGCTTGTTGTCCTGGGTGGCTCTTTTGCATGCCCTTGGCTGTTACTGCACATGCAGTGAGTTCTGGAGCATGCTGTTTTTTGAAGCCAGAGCCAATGAGAGGTCAGGGGTGGTGGGGCGAAAGGAAACCAGTACAGGGAGGAGGACCACAGTGAGCCTTGAGGGCTCTCACTTCAAAGAAAATAACAATGCTGATAGCCACAGAAGCTAACATGTGCAGAGGGGCCAGCCCTGTTCTGAGAATCCTCTGTGTGTTGATAGACAAGCCCGCAACACCATGAGGCAGGCTTTATCACCACCTCCATTTTCTGGATGAGGACATCAAGCACAGAGAAGTCAGACCATTTGCCCAAAGTCCCCAGCTGGCCAGTGGCTGCCTTTGGAGTTCACATTTCTCACCAGGGTGTGGCACTTCTCAAGGAGCCGGAACTATCTGTAACCCAGAAGGCTGTACAAGGTGAACAGATGTCTGTCATGGTCCTACCATGGGTCTATGTTTTCATCATCTATGTTATTTGATTCTGAAAAGGTGCAGTAGGCTGATTAATGACCTCTCCCCACAAGATCTCCACATTCTAACCCCCAGACTATTTGCATATGGGACCTTACATGGCAAAAGGGTCTTTGCAGTGGTTATGCCAATGGCCTTGCGATGCAGGGATGATCGGGTGAGCTCAGTGGGTCCTTACCTGGAGAGCCCTCCCAGCTGTGGTCAGAGGGAGATGTGACTGTGGAATAAAGGGTCACAGGAGTGTGATGTGAGGGCTTGATTCACCAATGAAGGTTTTAAAGCTGGAAAAGAGGAATCCCGTTGGTAGGATTTGGGTGGTAGGGGAAGGTGAGGGATGAATTCTCCCCTGGATCCTGCAGAAGGAAGGTGTTCCTGCTGTAGCGCACGGCTGGATGTCTGACCTGCAGGACTGCAGGAGGGCGGGTTTGCAGTGGTTGGTGACAGCAGCCCAGGAAACTCATACAGAAGGTCCGAAATGCCATTTCCTTTAGATATAGACCCAGGATTGAGATATGCTCAATCATATGGTAGATCTGTTTTTAAGTTTTGAGAAAGTTTCATATTGCTTTCGATGTGTCTGTGCTAATTTACACCCCAATAGCATGCTAGGGTTCCCTTTTCTTCACTTCCTCACCAACACTTGTTGTCTCTTGTTTTTTTGATAACAGCCATTCTAACAGGTGTGAGGCCATATCTCATTGTGTTTTGACGTGCATTTCTCCGATGATTAGTGATGGTAAGCACCTTTTTACACACCTGGGGACCATTTTACATCTTCTTTGGGAAAATGTCTGTTTAGATCCTTTGCTCATTTTTTGGTCAAGTTATTTATTTTTTTGCTCTTGAGTTGTGAGTTCCTTATATATGTTCAATATTAACCCCTTATCAGGTATATGGTTTGCAAATATTTTCTGAGTCTGTAGGTTGTCTTTTCATTTTGTTGTTTGTTTCCTTTGCTGTGGGGAAGCTTTTTAATTGGATATGGTTCCACTTGTTTATTCTTTGCTTTTGTTACCTGTGCTTTTGGTGTCATATCCAAAAAATCATTGTCAAGATCAGCATCAAGGGACTTTCCCCCTGTGTTTTGTTCCAGAAGTTTTACAGTTTCAAGTCTCACATTTAAGTCTTTAATCAATTTCAAGTCATTTCTGTATATGGTGTAGGATAGGATCCACTTTCATTGTTTTGTGTGTGGTTATCCACCTTCCCCAATGCCATCATTCATTGAAGAGACTATCCTTTCCCCACTGTGTATTCTTAGCATTCTTATCAAATATTAGTTGACTGTAACATGCATGACTTTATTTCTGGGCTCTTGATTCTTCCATTCTATTGGTCTATATATCTGTTTTTAATGCCAGCCATACTGTTTTGATTACTATAGATGTGTAATGTAGTTTAAAATCAGGAAGTGTCATGCCTCTAGCTTTTTTTTCTTACTCAATGTTGATTTGGCTATTTAGGGTCTTTTACAGCTCCATATAAATTTTAAGATTTTTTTTCTATTTTTATGAAAAATGCCATTGGAATTTTGATAGAGATTGCATTGAATCTATAGATTGCTTTGGGTAGTATGGACATTTTAACAATATTAATTTTTCCAAACCTTGAACATGGGATATCTTTCCATTTATTTGTATCTTCTTTGATTTCTTCATTCATGTTTTACTGTCTTCCATGTATAGATCTTTAAACCTCTTTCATTAAATTTATTCCTATTTTATTCTTTTTGATGCTCTTATAGATGGGATTATTTTCTTTCTTTTTCAGATAATACATTGTTAGCATATTGAAGTAAAACTGATTTTTTTGTGTTCTGATTTTGTATCCTACAAATTTACTGAATTTGTTTATTAGTGTTAACAGAGTTTTGGTGGAGTCTTTAGGGTTTTCTATATATAAGATCACATCATCTGCAAACAGAGTTTAACTTCTTCCTTTCCAATTTGGATACTTTAATTTTTTTTTTGTTTGTTGTCTAATTGCCATATCTAGTAATTCCAGTATATGTTGAATAGAAGTGGTGAGAGTGGGCATTCTTGTCTTGGTCTTGATTTTAGAAGAAAAGCTTTCAGCTTTTCACTATTGAGTATAATGTTAGCTGTGGGCTTGTTAGATATGGTCTTTATTGTGTTGTGGTACATTTGTTCTGTATCTTATTTTTTGAGTTTTTTTAATTATGGAAGGATGTTGAATTTTGTCAAATGCCTTTTCTGCATTTATTGAGATGATTGTATGATTTTTATCCTTCATTCTGTTAAGGCAGTATATCACATTTATTGATTTGTGTATGTTGAACCTGTCCTTGCATTCAGGAATAATTCCTACTTAATTGTGGTATATGATCCTTTTAATGTGCTGTTGAATTCAGTTTGCTAGTATTTTGTTGAGCATTTTTGCATATATGTTCATCAAGGTTATTGGCCTGTAATTTTCTTTCTTTCTTTTTTTATAGTGTACTTACCTGGTTTTTGTATGAAGGGTAATCCCGGCCTTTTTGCAAAAGTTTGACAAGGATTAGCATTCTTTAAGTGTGTGGTAGAATTTACCTGTGAAGCCAGCAGTCCTGAGACTTTCTTTGTTGGAAGATTTTTGATTAGTGCTTCAATCTTCTTACTTATTGGCCTGTTCAGATTTTCTATTTTTTGTTGATTCACTCTTGGTAGGTTGTATGTTTCTAGGAATTTACCAGTTTCTTCTAGGTTATCAATTTGTAGGCATGTAATTGTTCACAGTAGCCTTATGATATTAGTTGTAATGTCCCCTTTCTCACTTACAAATTTTATTTATGTGAGTCTTCTTTTTTATCTTGTTAGGTTTAGATAAAGTTCCATAAATTTTGTTTATCTTTTCAAAAACCAACTGTTAGTTTTGCTGATCTCTTTAATTGTCTTTCTAGTCTCTATTTCATTTGTTTCTGTCATTATTTTCTTCCTCTGTCAACTTTGGGCTTAGCTGGCTCTTCTTTTTCTTTTTCCTTGAGGTATAAAGTTAGGTTGTTTATTTGACCTCTTTCTTCTTTTTTGAAGTTTTGTTTTTTAATTAACAAATAATTATATATGTATGTGCACAATGTGGTTTCAATTCATGTATACACTGTAGAGTGATCAAATCAGGCTAATGATTTTGAGGTAGGTATATGACTGCTTTAGCTGTGTCCCATAAATTTTGCTATGTTATGTTTCCATTTTTGTCTGTCTCAAGATACTTTCTGATTTCCTTTTTATTTCTTTTGTGACACATTGGTTGTTCAAGAGTGTGTTGCTTAATTTTTGCATATTTATCAATTTCCCTATTTTCCCTGTTATGAATTTCTAGTTTTATACCATTGTGTTTGAAAAATATACTTGATATTATTTCCATCTTCTAAAATTTGTTAAGTTCAAGCATGGTGGTTCATGCTTATAATCTTAGTGCTTTAGGGGGCTGAGGCAGGAGGATCACTTGAGGCCAGGAGTTCAAGACCAGCTTGGGCAACATCGCAAGACCCCCATCTTTGTGGAAAAAAAAAATTAGCTGGATGTGGTGGTGCACAGCTGTAGTCCTAGCTACTCAGGAGGCTGGGGCAGGAGGATTGCTTAAGTACAGGGGTTCAAGGCTGCAGTGAGCTTTGACTACACCACTGTACTCCATCCTGGGTGACAGAGCGAGACTCTGTCTCTAAAACAAGTTTTTTAAATAAGTAAAAAATTTTATGACTTGTTTGTGACCTAATAGGTGATATATTCTGAAGAATTTTTTGTGTATGCTAGAGAAGAATATACATTTTTTGGCTGTTGGGTGGAAACTTCTGTCTATGTCTGTTGGGTCCACTTGGTGTACAGTGCTGTTCAAATCTGCTGTTTCTTTATTGATTTCCTGTCTGGATGTTCTATCCATTATCTTAAATGGGACATTGAAGTCCCATATTACATTGCGTTGCTGTCACTCTCTCCCTTTAGCTCTGTTAATACCGCTGTGTATATTTAAGTGGTCTGGTGTTGGGTGTGTACTTATTATAACTGTGATAGGTCCCTGTTGAATTGACCCTTTTATCAGTGGAAGAGACCCTTTTATCAGACCCTTTTATCAGTGGGTAATGACGTTCTTTGACTCTAGAGACAGTTTTGACTTAGTCTATTTTGTCTGACATAACTTCAGCTATCCCTGCTGTCTTTTGGTTACAATTTCCATGCAAATGGTAACCAAAAGAAGTTTCATCTTTCCATCTGCTCAGTATCCCACCTATTGGGAATTTACATGATGACTAGCTGTAAACCTGTGTGACTATGGAGGAGCAGATGCATGAAGATCAGAGATGTTCTAGATCATTTCCTTGGGGGCTGCCCCCAAAGTCTTTCCTTTCTTCTCCCCAGAAGCGATGCTGGCCTTCTGCTTTGCAGAATCTGTTCATGCATTTTCTGCTCCTCATTTGCTCAGCAGGTATTGGTTACCTTGCAGAGCACTGAAGAAACCAAGAGAGGCACGCCATGCTGTCCACCTCAGGAGCTCACAGCTGGACAGTTGCCAAAGAAACTCAGAAGCACAGAGTGTAGGCTCAACTGGAGAGGAGAGCAGTGGTAGAACGGCGGCTGCGTCTGTGAGGTGGTGCCTGGGAAGCTAGGTGATGTGTTCTGTGCCCAGGAAGTCATTTGGGTGTAGGAAGAGGTGTGCTGTATTTCCCAGCACATGGGCAGGAAGAGAACCTTTATATAGTCCTTTAAGCCAGCGGTACCCAGTCTTTTTGGCACCTGGGACCAGTTTCATGGAAGACAATTTTTCCATGGACCACAGGGTGGGGCATCATTTTGGGATGTAACTGTTCCACCTCAGATCATCAGGCATTAGATTCTCATAAGGAATGTGCAACCTGGCTCTAACAGGTTAACAGTAGGGTTCACGCTCCTATGAGAATCTGGTGCTGCCACTGATTTGACAGGAGGCGGAGCTCAGGCGGGCATGCTCACTTGCCCAGCTCACCTCTCACTGTGCAGCCCTGGTACCAGTCCATGGCGGGGTTGGGGGGGTGTTGGGAAACCCTGCAGGCATCTTTTAAGAATTTTTATTATTTTTACATTTTAGGCCTATTTACCATGTTTTTTAATATTCCTGATAGATGAAAATTCTTTTTCTTAAGCATAGAAATTTAGGAATGTCCATAATTATATCTGAAGAAATGAACTCATCTTCTTCTAGAACCATGTAGTTTAAAAAGTCGTATTCCACATACTAGAGGCTGATCATCTACATGCTTTTCCATTTCTTAAATGACAAGTGAAGGTTTCTCCTCCTACATGGTGTGTGGGGCTCCTTAGCTGGTGGAGGAGGGTGGGTTTCCGAGTGAGGACAGCTGCATCCACATGTCCTGAGCACTCACTGTGGGCCGCAGAGATGCTCATGTGTGGATCTTGTGCAAGCCGGTGTGTGTGATGAGGCGGGAGACAGGTGCTAATGGTAGCAGTGGGTGGAGCGAACTTAGTGAGACCACAGTCAGCCTGGCTGTCCTAAGAGGGCCGTGGTTGCCTACCTTGCCGTTTGCTCATTTGTGTGTTAATCTGCTAGGACTCAATTTTATGATGTTCACGGATCTTCTCCAGAGCTGAGGGCTCCTTGAGGTATGTAGTGCACTTTTCTGATTTTACAGACCAGCAAGCAAGGCCCCATGAGGAGACGAGAGGTGCCCCGGAGTAAGAAAATGCTGGTCTGCATCCTGGGTGTGCATGTCCTTTGTTTTCTGACACAGGGAAGATTACTCAGCATTCCTGAGACTGTTTCCTCCTCTGCAAAGTGGGTTATTATAGTTCTACCTCATATGGTCACTATGAAAGGTACAGATGGTGTGTGTAGAACACTTACTCCAGGACCAGGAGCACAGTAGGTGCTCAATAAAAATTATTTTTGTCGCTATCCAATCCTGCTGACCAGTGGCTGGTAGTCATGGCTCTTTGCTCTTTTTTGTTTATTTGAGATGGAGTCTTGCTGTGTCACCCAGGCTAGAGTGCAGTGGTACAATCTCAGCTCACAGCAGCCTCTGCCTCCAGGGCTCAAGCTTAAGTGTCCCATCTCAGCCTCCTGAGTCACTGGGACTATAGGTGTGCACCACCATGCCTGTCTAATTTTTTTTATTTTTAAATTTTTAGTAGAGATGAGGTCTCATGATACTGGCCAGGCTGCTCTTGAACACCTGGCCTCAAGAGATCTGCCTCCCTTGACATCCCAAAGTGCTGGAATTACAGGCGTGAGCCACTGTGCCAGGCCAGCTCTTTGCTTTTTACTGAAAGTCTCTTTTCCCTCCAGACAAACTTAGCCCAAAGGTGAAGCCAGAAGAAAGGAACATGTCACAGAGTGAGACTGCAGGGCCAGCTTGGAGCTGGCTTCACCCCATCTGCTCTGTCCCTGCAGTGCCTTCCTACTCTCATCCACAGCCGTATCCACACGCTGTCACATCAGGCTCTACTCAACAAGACTTAATTAAATGCCAAAAAGGAGACATACCAAAGTGGAGTGTCTTCACTTTGCTCTGTGTAGGGTGGAGAGGGCAACCTGGCTGTGGTGCCTGCTCGCCATGCCCAGCGGGTGAACCTCCACTCTGGGCATCACGGCTGTGGAGCGGGGATGAATGCCTGCCCTGCCTGCTTCCTAGGGGGGGCCACCCTCGGCATCGGACAAGGAAGTGTCCTTAAAATGGGTCTTAAACAAAGACTGAAAAGCTGAGAATGAATGGAAGGAATTATGAGAGTTTGGTAGCAACTTATTGGATTTTAGGTATTTACATTTAAAACAAAACAACTCTTAAAAACTTAAACTGCGAAAAGCCGACACCTAGTATCACATTTCCTGAAAATGAACTTTGAATCTAGTAGCACACATTATAAATAAAATATTTTTAGTTGGAATTGGAGTTTCAGGTAATTACTGGCAAAGGGAGTTGAGTTCTATGAGATGGAAGCTGTGAAGAAATGGAGTGAAAGTCCCTTTAGGGGATTAAGAAATGAATAATGCCTGCTAGCATTTTAATTTTCCACTCAATCTTGCCACATTCTTTTTGTATTTTTTTAAATAGATTTATTGAGATATAATTTAAATACCATAATTTCACCCCTTGGAAGTGTACGAGTAAATTATTTTTACTAGATTTAGAGTTTTGCAACCATCACCAGTTTTAGCGCATTTCATCACCCCATAAGGATCCCTGGGACCCATTTCTAGTCAACTCTGTTGCTTCCCCCAGCCTTGGGCAGCCCTGATATTTCTGTTTCTCTAAATTCACCTTTTCTGGAAGTTTACATAGAGGGACCGATCCCATCTGTTGCATCTGGCTTCTTTGCCCAGCATAACTTCTAAGCACCCATCTGCGCATGGGCTGTGCCATGTCTTCTTTGCACCTTCACTACCAATAGACATTTGGAGTATTTCCAGTTTTTGTCTCCTTTGTATGATGTTGTTGTGAGCATCAATGCTTTGTGTGGACATGTGTTTTCATTTCTGCTGGGTGGATTCCTAGTAGAATTGCTGGGCACATTCATATGGTAAATTTATGCTTAACTTTGTAAGAAAGTGCCAGACTGCTTTCCACAGTGGCTAGATCATGTTACATTCCCACTAGCAATGTATGAAAGCTCCAATTCTCCATGTCTTGGCCTTTTCTCATATTTTGTCTTAGAAATTCCACTTCTGTTTGAATTACAATCAAATAGAAAAGATGCTTTTGTGGTACACAGAAGTCTCAATTATATAAAGTGTTGGACTGTGTACCTTTGGTATAATAGGAGTCTAGCAATTGGGAGGAATTGATTTATGTTGCTGAATGAATGGACCAGTTGCCACGGGAGCATATGGCAAATAATTAATGACAGTCTGCTGTGGCTTTCCCATAGAACATACTCTCTCCGGCCTTCCGCTGTTTTATCGGGGTCATCTAATTATTTAGGAAATGAAAGCAGCTTCCCTTTGAAGGCAGGTTGGTGGTAGCTGTCTGTGTCTGTGGGGTATCCAGGCCTGAAACAGCAAGACCTGTGACTGACTGACCATGTGAATAGATGTAGTGCACAGTGGCAGATACAGACACCCTCACGTCCACACAGGCCTTCGTGGGTGCTAACTCCCTTGTGAACCAAAACGCAGTCATGTCCTGTGCTTCTTTCCAGATTGTGCACAGAACTCTGGCCGCCATGCTGGGTTCACTTGCGGCACTGGCAGCGCTGGCTGTGATTGGCGATGTAAGTTGTCACAGTCCCAGTCCCTGGCTCACCACTCAGTGGAATGTTAGCTCAAAGACATTCCAGGATTCAGGCTTTCACTGGTGTTTTTCACTATTTTATATGCCACTTCCATATTTTTGCCCAAGGACTATGCTAGAGGTATGAACTAACAAGCCACAGCATTGAAGAGTATTTTTCTTCAGTTTTGTTACACACACACATCCCAGGGGTGTGATTCCTCATTGTGGCTGAGGAAAGGCTCCTTATGGTCATGTTTGCCCAAGGCTGAGGAGCTGGGTGGTGGTGGGGCTGGATCTGGGTGTTGGAACTAGAGGGAGCCCTCCTAGCTTGTACAGAAAGATGGGAGTCGGTCAGGCTGGGGTGTGTCCTGCAGAGATCAGGAGGCCCCTGGAGAGGTGTGTTTGGGGATGAGAGGGTCCTGTTTGGGTCTGAGCAGGGCCTCTCTGGCAGGGACATGAGGAACAAATGTAGGTAAACAGCAGAGACCGGTGGCCACTGGGGCTGGGGGCCCTGAGTTGTCTGAGAGGCAGTGCTGGAGCCCAGCTGAGAGTGGGACAGATGGCTGTGCCTGTTCCCATTATCTGGCCTCAGGTACGGCACTGCAGAGGGCACATACAGACTCCATTAAGAAGGTAACTGGGGGCTAATCCTGCCATGTGGGAGCTGCCAGAGGCAGGGGCTAGAAAAAATTGATGACTACATGCATAGGTTTGACATTATAGATGCCCTGGGTCAAGACTGTTTTTCAGCAGCTTCAAAGGCAAGTGGATGGTGAGATTTCCCGAGTGGGTCTGCAGCAGGGTGCAGTGCTTTGTTAGGCTCATCACGGGGATGGTGGCGTACTGGATTAATTGGCAAATGTGTGCTCTGATTGCAGAGACCCAGCCTGACCCATGTGGTGGAGTGGATTGATTTTGAGACGCTGGCCTTGCTGTTTGGCATGGTAATTATGGCTCTCCTGCGGGACTGGGCTCCACGCCTGTGGTCGCCGGGCTTTCTCTTGCCTCCGCTGCTGACGGTCCATCATTATATGAAAGACACAGTGCCCGGGGCTTCCCTGAGAAGTGTCAGTGTGGGGATCATGAATCTCTCCCGAGGAGGAGTAGAATGGGGCTCTGGTTCATTAGCTGGAGAATTCCAGGCCAAGGCCTGTCTGGCGATGAAATCACATTGCTATTTAGAAAAGCGAGCAATTCTTTTGAGTTACTGCCCTTAAAATAAAAAAGCTGGGCTATCCCAAATAAATGAACCATATAGGAGTTTCAGTGGGAGAGAGAGTACCTTTCATTACATGAAGAAGGGAAGGTATCACTCATAAGTAGTAATCTGGGTGTTTGCTAACTGATCCTATTGCCCAGTGGCCACTCTGTGCTGTGAGGAGTGCCACCAAGTTCACTTGCAGGAACTCCAGGTGCACCAGTGGGCTAGTGTGGGACGCAGTCATAACCCAGCTTCACTAGCAGGGCGGTCCATGTTCCTGAGCAGACCCCAGACAGCCCAGTGGTCTGCAGGAGGGCTCGTCCTCTCTGGTCGAGAAGACTTGCTCTGTGTAAAGCTGGGCACCATGGATCTTCATTTTCCTTGCTAACATTTCATCCCTCCCAAGACTGGTTGATGTAACAGAAGCCCAGCTAATTGAGGCTTCCATGTGACCTGACTGAAAACCATGCCGCCATCCTCTGCGGGCAGGTGGCGCGTGGGGAGGCAGGTCAGTGCTCTAACCCAGGCTTCACAGAGTAACTAATATTTGTGTTGAGCCTGAGATGTATGTAGGGGTTGGACATCTGGATAGAAGAGAGGAAGTGTACCAGATATCCCTGAGATTATGCCTTTTTTTTTTTTTTGAAAAAGAAAGCTGTATTAGTTTGCTAGAACTATGTAACAAAGTACCACAGACCGTATGCTTAAATAATATACATTTATTTTCTCATAATTCTGGAGGCTGAAAGTCCACGACCATGGTGTGGGCTGGGTTAATTTCTCCTGAGCCTCTCCCCTGGGCTTGTAGATGGCACCTTCTGCCTGTGATTTCACTTTGTCTTCCCTCTGTATTTCTGTCTTGATACCCTCACCCTATAAGGATACCAGTCACACTGAATCAGGGCTCAACCTAATAACCTCATTTTAACTTAATTACCTCCTTCAATGCCTTCACTCCAAATACAATCATGTTCTCAGGTACTAGGGGCTATGATGTGAACATATGAATTTTTTTGGGACACAGTTCAGCCTATAAAAAGGGCTTCAGCACTTTTTTCTCAGTGGAATTCAGTTCAGCGATACTTGCAGGTTCTGTGATGCTGGAACTGCAGGGTGCAGGGTCTGTACAACCAGGTCCCTGCCTTTTCTGCCCTATTTCCTGGTAGCCGACCACCCACGGGGCCATTTACCCCCATCCCTGAGTTCCAGTCTCCCTGGGTTGGGTTCTGTCAGCAGACATGTAAAACACCACATGGGTCTGCACACGTCTGTCTCGTGTGTTCTCGTGAAGCTCCATTGCTGTGCAAAGCCCCATGCTCCACCGGCAGCTCTCAGTGGCCTTTTGGGTGAGGATGAACATTGTGGTCATTCTGGACACAGTAGATGTTCACACTGGGTGTAAATTGTTGGGACATTTTTGTTTTCTACGGTTTATCTGAGAGACAATAGTGTCTGCTGGGACTCCTGTTTACAAAGTATTTTAATTTAAATTACTATTGCATTTTCACAACCTGACGAAGTATAGGACATTCAGAGGTAAGGTGAGAAAACTGAAGGACAGAAAGGTTAACTCATATTTTTGTTCAAGTTCAGACTGCTTTTAAGTGGCAGAATCAGGATCTGAACTTGCATCTTCTCATTCCAAGTTCAACACATGGTGACTGCCATCTAAGAGGTGAAGCATAGGAACTTCCAGAACATTCACTGGTTGAAATGTCTGGTTGATAAAATTCGGAATAACTGGGACATGACTTTTTATTAGGATTCTGGATGGCATTTTCACCAAATCCTCATCCTCACTGGAACGAAATAGGTGACAGGAGTTCTGGTTTCACCTGGAGCCCAGGGAACGATTGTTTCAATACAACTGCTCCCAAATTGGTGACAAAAATCAGTTTAATTATTTTAGAAAACAAAATGTAACCCAGTTTTAACATCTTAGGATGTTTTAAGTGTTGCTTGTGTGGACATGTAGGTGCAGAAGGCCATGTGCCGGACCCGGCCTGCTTCTAGCTTTGTGGCTGGGAGCAAGCCACCCCACACTCTCATCCCATTTCCTGCTCTATAAAACAGAGGGTGAAAATAACATCTTATTATTATTTTTTTTTGTGAGGATCTGATGGGATGGTCATGTGCCTTGAGGCAATGTTCCTGGACAAACATATAGGCACAAAACCACCAGCAAGAGGCTCCATTTGAGGAGTTAGTGAGTGTACTACTCTAGGAACTGATGGTCTTTCTGCATGAGAGGGAAGAGCTTGGTGGTGTGGTGGCTTTCAGGGGCCAGAGCTCAAGTTTGTAACTGATGACGCTGATGTCGTTTTAACATGGTGTCCTGCTAAAAGATGATCCTTGCCTCCTCCTTCTCTTTTCTCCATAGATGATCTTAGTAGCCATATTTTCAGAAACGGGATTTTTCGATTATTGTGCTGTCAAGGTAGGTGTGATGTTGCATTTAATAATTCTACACTGATTAATTTATATATGTATTTTTCTGACATATATTTAGGAAACAGACATTGAAAACAAACATTTAAAAATGCCATCCTTCTTTTAAAGGCTGCTTCTGCAGGGCAGGGTGTGCTTGCTATGCTGAGCTGTGTGGCTCTGAGCAGCACTGTCAGCTGCTCAGTAAATAAATGAAGGAGGAGGTCAAGGAAGAGGGTACTCAGGTTGAATGTCTGTGTGTTATTTAAATTGTCTGGTGAGAGCTACACATCAAAAATTGTTTTGTATATTAGAGTATCCAAATATTTCAAGCCATTAGCTTCTGATTACTTTGCTTTTTGGTGAAATAATTTCCATGATTACTTTCTAAATATTGAATATATACACAGTCATGTTTTTAACTGGAACCCTGGGGAGCTTCACCAGCCAGCTCTGGCCTCCAGAATTTACCTGTCCTGTCATTCAGGGTGGGCAAGAGGAGAGCTCATCGTGTACCATGCCCTGCTAATGCAGTCTAGTGCTATGCGTGAATATTTATTTTTTGAAACTGAAAAGGTCTTTTAAAAAATTACTCAACAAACCCTGTGTAAACTCTAAATGACAGAACTGTGCTGTGATTTTGTCATCTTTGTCCCCCATCTTGCACATGCCAGGTAGAGATTTGGTCTCTTACTCCTTACTTAGTAAAGTATCCCTTAGTTCCCCAGAGATCAGCAGACACTAGGCTCACATGGATTCCATCTTTCAAAGCTTAGGTTGCCTAACCAGAATACTAATGGCATTACGGGGACTGAGAGTCATCACCTTGTGACAAATTAACCCTCACAGGGGTTCTGTGAAGGAGGAGGATCAGAGGGGTGACAGTGTTGACTAGGGTGGATTTAGAATGTCCAGGAACTGCGGGGGCCAGCACTGTCTCATCTCAGCCCCCCTAGGACTCTGTAGGTCTACGTCTTAACCCACGGGGCAATGTTAGCTTGGCTCCCTGTTCTTAAAGTCACTAATGAAAGGCAGCCTCTGTTCTTATGAGCCCACTGACTCTGGCTTGTATCCTCTGCGTGTGTGCGGCCAGGCATACCAGCTCTCCCGGGGACGGGTGTGGGCCATGATCATCATGCTGTGTCTCATAGCGGCCGTCCTCTCTGCCTTCCTGGACAACGTCACCACCATGCTCCTCTTCACACCTGTGACCATAAGGTATGCAGAGCACCTCTGCTTTGGGGGTTGTGGCCAGGCTCTGGCAGGCGTGTGCTTTGGCTGTATGGCCTGGCTCCAGGCTCCATTCTCAGGTACGTGAAAATGTGGGCAGTCTTGCCGACAGTTCACTGCATTTCAGTCCAGGCCCTGTTTGCTTTGTATGACTGCGGCACACACTGCAAGCAGTGGGGCCACAGAATCCGGTAACAGAAACGCCTATGAGAGGTGGAAGACACAGGCCTTGCTTTCCTGGAGATTGTGCTCTCATGGGGAGACATGTGGACAAGAATGGTTCACCCCAGACCACCAGGTGCCAGGAGTCCCTGTCCATGTTCTTCTCCATCACTATCTGCCACCTGGGCTGGCTCAGCAGGTCACACACATGCTCAGGGCTCACAGGGTCACGTAGCTGGGAGGAGGTGGAATAGCCACCATGAGGTTCCTCATCAGAGGCATGGAGGGTTGCAGGACAGAGAGGTCTCAGCAGAACCAAGGCTCAGTCTGACAAGGCATTGCAGGGCAACTCTGGGAAAGAGAAGTTCAGGTCAATTCAATTCTGTTTCTTTTAATTCCATCCACTTCAATCATTCATCATTTATGGAGGGCCATATGCCTGTTTGCCCAGAATCTTCTGAGGCATGAGCTGCCATCCTGGTCCTTGTGTGGGCCCCTTCTGAAGGCATGGACCTGTGTGTGTTTCCATACTGTATGCTCTTTAAGATGGTCCCCCAGCATGTTAGCCTCGGGGCTGGCCCTGAGGACACAGAGGATGTCAGGGGCCCTTCAGGGAATCACGCTGCGGTCCTGCTTGGGAGTAGTGTGTCTTGAACAAGTCGCTTTAGGTGCACTGAGCTGGGTTGTAATGGCAAAGGGATTAACCTTAACTGGCATTCTGAGAGCTCTGTGAGCCACAGGGCCTGCCTGGACACAAGGCACGGGACACAGAGCAAGTCCTAAGGCCCCATGGGGGTGCTGCCAGGGCTCCAGGTTAATGTGGGGGATGCCTTTGGCATTTGAACAGTGGTGGCTCTTAGAGAAGGAGTGTGGTGTGAGAAGCAGGGAGTGGCCAGTGCTGCTGGAGGTAGCTGCAGCATCCCCAGGCCATCTGCTGCCTCCATGTGGAGACTTGGATTCGTACCCAGCTCCTGCAAGCTGGGCCACACTTTCAAATCCTGAGTGGCATGGGAGGGGTGCCGGGTGTGCAGCTTCCTCACAGGGTGTGGCACCATCCCTCTCAGTGCCCGCCTGGGGTGGAAAGGAAAGGAGGGATGGCGTGAATGTGTCTGAAAGCTGCTGTACACTGTCAACATGCACTACTGATGGCACCAAAACCATGCCTCCTGGACACATCAGGGGAGAAGGGCCAGGCCTATCTGCCCTCTCTACCCAGCACGACCCTCCTGCTGCCCTGGCTTGAAGATCTCCGTGTGTCCTCATGCTCTTCCATGGCAGTGTGGTGAGAGCGGGGTCCTGAGGCTGGAGTGCACTGGCCACTTTGAGCCCAGCCTCCCTGACAGCCCGGGCAGCTGAGGGGCATCTCTGCCTTACCAGAATTTGTTCATATCCTCCCTACCTGGAACTGCCTTTGTCATGTTGTTAGAGCAGTAATTCCATTTATTAGTCAAAAATTGACGTCTTTCAAGATTCCATTGCTGGTGTTCTAAGATTCCCTATCCATCTGACCATATTCTTTACGGCTTTGTAAGTGCTGGCGACCTTGTTCTGCCTTTGTCTGGACAGAGTAGCTTTGGTCTTAACAGTTAACAGCGAGGCCCATTGAGATGGATATGCCTCCCTGCTGGGTCTGGGTCTGGCGCTGTGCACTGTTGCACACACATACTTCCTTGCTAGAAGCAGATCCTGAGAGCTGCTTCAGTACAGTGCCACTGCTGCCTGGGGTCGGAGGCTCCTCTGTGGAGCCTCTCCTGCTCTGGTCCTCAGACATACTCCTTCCTCAGCTGCCACACAGCTCCAGGGCTGTGCGCCCCTCATACCAGCAGAGGCAAGACTGTATGGCCAGCCGTGCTCTGAGCTGAGGGCCGGGAGGTGGTGAGAGGCCTCTGAGTGCGACCCGAGGCTGGGTCCTGTGTGGGAGTGAGCTATGTGGATGGGCAGGTGTGGGGGACACTGGGATGTGCCTTCTACACTTTCTTTAGAGCAGTGTTTCCCAACTCTGTGCATGCTGGGTCTCCTGGGGAGCTGTAGAGCGCCACTGCCCGGCCCACTCTCAGGCACTAGTCTGTGCTGGCCAAGCCGTAGGACTCCTGGACTCCAGCACAAATCTAGTGTGAGGCCATGGTGGAGTGCCACAGCTGTAGAGTGTGGCCTGACAGATATGTATGGTGAATACAGTTACCATGAATCGATTGTACACTTCAACCTTGCTAGAAGAGAATAACTAGAATGCTCCCAGGGTAAAGAACAGATAGCTATTTAAGGGGATGGGTATCCCAGTTACTTGGTTTGATTATATGAATGTATTACAGTATCACATGTACCCCAGAAATGTCTGTCTAGTATGTATTATAGCAATAAAAAGTAAATAAAAAATACAAAGATGAATGAAACAAAGGGAAGGGGTGAGAAGAGAGCTTAGGGCCTTGGTATCCAGGAAGGGGAAGGTGGGAAAGGGGCTGAGTCAGCAGGCCCAGTGTGAGCCATCCACACTGCCCCCACACTGACCCAGAGGACCTGACCACCAGCACCAGCTTGGCTGTGGAGGGCCTGCCCTGTCCTGCCTGCAGAGGTTGTGGCAGTTGTTCATTCCCCCAGCACCACTGCCCTCCTCACATGGGTGTGTGTGTGTGTGTGTGTGTGTGTGTGTGTGCGTGCATGCGCGTGCCTTCCTTATACAAGCAAGTGCCTTAAAAATATCTGAGTTGCATGTGGGCCTTTGATGATGTGTACAGTGGGACTGCTTTCATTTTCCTCCATTTGTGACAGGTTGTGTGAGGTGCTCAACCTGGATCCAAGACAAGTCCTGATTGCAGAAGTGATCTTCACAAACATTGGAGGAGCTGCCACTGCCATTGGGGACCCACCAAATGTCATTATTGTATCCAACCAAGAGCTCAGGAAGATGGTACGTACCAGCATGCTAGGGTTGCTTCCAAAAACTCACACCTCCACTTACTTAGCACTCTTCCCCACACGGATGCCTTTGTTAAAAATCAAGATCATCATGCCAGCTCTTCATAGTGAGTGCTACTGGGCATCTCAAGAGTGGGATGTTAGGTGACTGGTCCTTCAGTCCTGGAGTTAACTGGCTTGAATTGACTTCATTCTCATTCTGATCAGTTTTTAAATAACTGGATAACATGATATAGGAAGTCATAGTATGTTATATTAATTATATTAATAGGAACTGAGGTTTTTTCCAACTAACATTAAAAACAAAATGACCTCTTCCCTCTCACTAGAGATATGAGATTCTCTTCTTAACTGTGGTGGATTAATTTACTGATGAAAGACTTAAAATTTATTTTTTAAGGGTTGGAAATAAATGTCTTTAGAAATAAACTACCTGAAAGCCCCATATAAATATTAGTGTATAATTACTTTGTATACTGTAATGATGACAAAGTATTAGAGAGTGAAAATGGTATTTTACATATCTTCAAGCATGAAAATTAGAACTGTATCATTAATTTTCATTCTCTACTCTTTGATCATTAGAATTTTCTCAGTCTCCCTTCTGTCAGGTGTCAGTAAAAATGCTTCCACATTGGTGCTATTTCTTTTAGATAATATATTTATGTATGTGTATGTGTCTGAAGAGTGTCAGTGTGTTTGTATTTGAACTCTGTGTTTCATAAAATATTTAAACCTTTGAGAACCCATGATTCCAGGATGTTAATGGCCACTTCATGGGACCAGCATGCTCTAGAGGTTCTGGGTATGGCTCTGCACTCCCTAGCTGCCCTCGGAAACTGCTTGGCAACACTGCAGCAACCTTGCTGTGTGAGCTGAGGTGTGCAGCCATGATTGTGCCATGCTGGAGTGTAGCAGGTGGTAACAGAGCCTGCGGTTTAGCCTAAGGGCACCTGTTACCAGGAGGCAGCTCATGCTCATGGAAAAGAACTATTTTTGGAAAAAAACCCTCTATTACTAGTTTCATTCCATAAAAAAGTAATTTTTTTTTTTGGTAGAAAACAGAAGTCTCATAGACACACACATGCACACACAATAAAAATTCATAATTCCACAAACCAGAGGTAAATCCTTTTAATATTTTGTTGCAAATAGCATCCCAGAGTGTTTGTATGTGGATATATTTGAATACAGAAGACAGCACAGCTTCTGCTTCTGGCTAACATGGAGTAACAGGGCCTGGATTTACTCTCTTGCCTGAGATAGCCAAACAAATAAAACAAACAAAACCAGACAAAACACATGGAACAATGATAACCAAGACACTGGACACCAGGCACAAAAGGACAGTGATCCCTGCGAGATGGGACACAAATGCAGTGAGCTCTATGACTGCTCCAGCTCACTGCTTGAGAGAGCTTCCAGAGTGCAGTACAGGGAGGGACTATCCTGGCAGAGCCCTTGAGACTCCGTGAGTTGAGAGGATGAAGCTGAAAGTCTGGGGAGACCAGGGCAGTGAGAGCCCAGAGAGGACAGAGCTGACCAGGGAGAGAAAGAACTGCAGAGATCCTCAGAGGGTTCCCTTGGAGTATTCAGCAGAGTGTTGAGATCAGTGCATTCATTCGAGGAGACTACCTGAGTCCTGGGGAGAGCAACCCAGAAAGTTGAGAGGGAAGAGTACTTGATGCACACAAGGACAGGAGTAATAATAATGTCTATTCTGGAGAGAGAGATCCAAGATGGCCGATTAGCAACAGCCCAGGAATGTAGCTCCCAGTGAAAGCGCAGAGAACGAGTGAACGCCGCACTTCCCGACGAATTTTTGTTGCCCACAGACCAGGAGATTCCCGGCAGAGGAGCCACACGGGTCGCCAGCGCGACTCGTTTGGCCGGCGCGGCTATTTTGCCGGCGCTCCAGCGCGGCGCTTCCCGGTGCGGAGTGTACGGGACGGACGGGCTCGGCTGGTCCCATCCCCACAAGGAAAAGAGCAATTGGAAGCGCTGCAGACTGAGAGTCTCACAGCAAGCACAGCGAACCCAGGAAGGTCCGGCTCTGTGGGGAACGAGCATCCGCCAAAGGAAAACTAAGAAACAGAAAAACTTCATCACCGGGCGGAGAGAGATCCAAGATGGCC
>CAUYQU010036224.1:0-11714 GCA_963574635.1 Cheracebus regulus
ACAGTTTCCCGTTGGAGGCAGTCGAGCTATGGGAAAGCCGGAACTGCAATCAAAGGATATATGAAAATAACTTTACTAGGCAATGATGTGATGCCTATGTGGTCTGAGAAGACATTGTGTCTGTTCTGTTTTGCTAAGAAAGAGGTGTTTAATTGTGCTAAAAAGCTATTTTCTGTTCCTGTTTTTTTTTATGACTTTGTTTACCCACTATTGTGAGGTCCTGTGCTTGTTCTTGTGACTGCTGTTTACTAAGATAATAGGTTTACTTCCTCTCTGGTGCCTTGTGTAGATCATTAACATTTTAACTATAGGTTTCCCCTCCTGGATAATGACAACCATCTGCATGTCTTGAGGGTACCTGATTGTGTTTCTGGTTTTACCATTGTTCTTATCTGCTACCTGAGCTTGTATCCCGAGGACTTTCTGTTCCCCTTCTTGTATGAGATAATGGTATCTGTTCCTGTGAATGATGTAGGACAAAGAGATATATACTAACTGTGCATAATAAAGTTGCTGTTTAAGCATTGCTTATTCAGTCCTCCAGACATTTTTATTCTTGGAGTAAAAGATAGCAATAAAAGATGCTTTGAATGAAAATTCTCAACTTCAGGAAAGCCATAAACAGCTTTTGCAAGAAGCTGCAGTATGGAAAGGACAAGTGAGTGAACTTAATAAACAGAAAGTATCATTTGAAGACTCCAAAGTGCACACAAAACAAGTTCTAATTTATAAAGATGAGCACATCAAGACTGACCGAACACTTGCTGAAGATGAAAGATTGGGCTGCTATGCCTGGAGAAGACAGAACGGATGATCATAACCTGACATTGGAAATGAACAATGAATTGGAAAATGGTGCCTACTTAGATGAGAAGAAACTGATTCATGCTGCTAAGTTATATACTTCTTTAACAACTTTAGCAGGAGAAAGAAACCAAATTTATACTGAGTTGTCCAAAATTAATAAAACAAAGATCTTAGAGACCATATTAAACATCTCCAGTCTGAACAAGCATCTTTACAGTCAGAAAACACACATTTTGAAAGCGAGAATCAGAAGCTTCAACAGCAACTTAAAGTAATGACCGAATTATACCAAGAAACTGCAATGAAACTTCACGAAAAAGATAAACTTTCTAAAGTAGACAGAAAGATCAACTATACCACTGACCTGCTGGAGAACTATAGAAAGCAAGCCAAAGATCTTGAAGAAAAGTTGGAAAGAATGATTCTTTCTATCAAGGGCGGATGATTTCCTCTAAGAGAAAAGAACATGCAAATTGGTTGGCAGCTCAGACTGCTGAAGGAATCCTCAATGATTTCAAGAAAGAAAATGCTCACAAGAGACAAAAATTAACTGAAATGGAGTTTAAATTCAAATTTTTATACAAAGATCCTGCTGGACTTGATGTTCCAAATACAGGATTTGGCAGAGAGCATTATCCATATGTTACTGATATGAGAAGAGGACCTCCTTGCCCCCCACCTCCTCCAGGAATCAGGTTGGGAGTTTCTCCACATCATTTTCCACCAAGAGATTTCCCAGGTCCACCACATGCTCCATTTGCAATGAGGAATGCCTATCCACCCAGGGCTTTTCCTCCTTACTTTCCAACAAGACCTGGATTTTTTCTCCCTACCCCCATATACTGAAGGGCGAAGTGAGATCCCTGTAGGGTTGATTTCATCTTCTAATGACCCTGCAAATGAACAAAAACAATTCAGATTGATCTCCAGTTCCCTCAGAATTGATTCTGCCTTCAAATGAGCCTGCTACTAAACATCCAGCATGACAGCAAAAAAAACTTGACTGTATTTGATTCTCTTCCAAAGTAATTTAGACTGATCTTGAGTCCCCATCAAGGTTGACTCCAACTTCAAGTGAGCCTGCCACTGAACATCAGCACCACAGGAAGAGAGCTGACAATTTGTGTTATCCTCCAATGTAATTTTGACTGATCTTGAGTCTCCATCAGGGTTGACTCTGCCTTGAAGTGATTCTGCCACTGAACATCCGGCACCACAGCAAGAAAGCTGACACTCTTTGTGGTCTCCTCCACAGAGGTTGGGACTGATCTTGAGTCCCCATCAGTGTTGACTCCACCTTCAACTGAGCCTGCTACTGAACATCTGGGACCACAGCAAGAAACTGACAATATTTGCATACTTATTTACTGTGGTTGTAGACAAATGTGATTGTAACTGTATGCCTAATTAATTTTTAGTTGATTTAAGGACTTGTTTGGCATTAATAATTATAAAATCAGCTACTTTTTATATAAGAAAGTTAAACGATAAAGAACAGAGGGCTCAAAAGCAGATTTATGCATATATATAACCTGTATGTAAGTTGCTTATACATTGCGAATTTGGCATTACAGGTTATCTGAAAAATAATGAACAGCATTTAATGAATTATGCTAGAAAAATTTATATGCAAAAAATGCAACAAAATGTTACCTCCAACTAAAACTATTCAAAAATAAATTTGAAGTATTTTAATAATGTAAATATCAACTTTTTAATATCAAAGAATATATGATATTTTTGTAAATTCAGGGTAAGAACAAATTTCACACATTACATACTAAAACAAATCAGGGAGTATACGTTTAGTATATTTCACCTCATGGTAATTGAAAACTGTTTGCAACGGAATCTATGAAGAAATTTAAAAGACAAAACGCTAGTGGTGTATAGTTCTAATCCTTAAAAGCATCAGAGGGTTACAACTGAAGTTTATAATGTATCACTACAGAGATGAAAATAAATATGTACAAGTTATGCTAGGAGACAGAAAAGAAAACATAATTATACTGAAGTATAGTCAATCTCTCCAACCATAAGGAAAATTTATAATGAAAAAATGAGATTTTACACCCATAATTCAGCAAAAGTTTTTTAAAGTTTTGTGATGAGGAGAAACCAGACTTTCACGCACTATTGATGAAAATGACAATTTTACACAAGTACTATGAAAAGCTATTTGTAATATTAAAAAATTTTGAAATGGTACAAATACTTTCACCCAGCAATTCACAGTTTAGAGAGAACAATGGTATAGTGTGCAGTACTTTTTAAAAAGCACTAGTGTACATCTGCTTACAGTTATCTTAAACACAATTTGATAAGAAATAATAGTATAGCACAATAAAAGTATTGTCAAATAATATTATGGTTGATGTGGTATTGAAAAGTATGTAAAGAATACAACAGATTGTTTTTGAAATAACATAGTAATACTTTTAAATTTTAACAATTTTTTGATAATTATATAATCAATTATGTGAGACATTTTCATTAAAAATAGAAGGCAACTGCCTGTACTAATTTTTGAAATTTTTCTGTAAGCCTAAAATTAGTTCAAAATTTAAAAATTAAGCACATTAAAAATTATACATCATCAACACCTTGCTTTCTCTGGAGAGATAGGAGAGAAAGAGAAATGGTATTGAGAGAACTATATATTTTCAACAATAGCTATAAGTTTATTCTTAAAAATATGAAGCATAATATTAAGATTTGTCAAGTCATATTCTTCTACTATTCTGAGTGTCTAAAGCATTTAATATTTAATAAAGTAAATATAAATAAATAACTTTCAAGGTAATTGCCCTAAAATATGAAGAGTTCTATAAAACAGAAAAGTATTACTTTTTATGTAGTCTGTTGTTCAGTGTTCAGCTTCTTCGGATTTCATGGATTATCAAGTCTTTTAGGACAGAAGATATTCCCTACAAGCCATCATGTAACAGTTACAGCTTTAAAGGTAGACGTAATTTTAATAATAACATGCCACATTTAAGGCTCTATTAGGCACAACTCTGGTTGCCTTTGCTTTATTCAGCAGTGTGAGGAAACTAAAATTTTCTAAAGTCTAGTTTTTGAAAAAAATATTCAAGTGGTCTCTCTGCATTAAACCATCTGCTCTACATAATTGCAGTGACTCAATTTTAGCACTAAAGCTTTCTTTTCCGATTAAATTTCTTGTTCAACCAATTGAATTCTTTGAAAAGTATTTATTTCAAATGAAGTATATTGTTGTTAGTAGGGTAAGAAAATAATTATAATCCAATCCTAACTGCTATTGGATATCATCTTAGATAACTCATGTAAATTTAACATATTATTAATGAAAATTAATTTATTCATAACCAAAGAATTATCTGAAGATGGTGCTTATGCACGTTTAATTGTATGGGCATGCTTTTCATGAACAAAGGCACCAGCAATACCTCCTGCTCTTGCATTTAAATACTAGATTGAAAACAAATTAAATTATGTGGGTTTACTTGAATATATGACAAAACTAAACAATGCAGTCATTTGAATTTTTTAACTGAAACCACAACTTCAGAACAATTCAAAATATGTAATTGTTTGTGTATTTATGATAAAAAGCTTGGGTCACCTTCTTCAAAGAAAAATTTAAAATAGTATTATTAGGTTGATAATAAATGTCTATTACTTTTACAGAGAAATTTTGCTCTAGCTGGTAGAAAGCAGTTTTACTGAGGTCTGGCTTCAAAATTCATACTTTGAAATTATTTTGTCCTAAGAGATTGTAATAATAATAAAAGTATATTTTTAAAACAAATAAATTAAAATTGGTTTTATATTCATGCTCCCTGTCGTTAAATTGTTTTCAAATACGAATTCTAAGTTGATTCTCTAAAAATTATATATGCAGAAATTTCATAACTTATCAATAAAAAAAACTAAGATCATCAATTTGAATTAAGTCTAGGACTTTTTCTCCAGAACCTCCTGACTTTGTCATAGCAGCCTAGGAATTGAAGGATTAATTTCTCTATATTGATGGAAATACTAGAATTAAATTACTTACCATACTATTCCATCATATAACTCTATTAACTAAAATCAGAAAATATAATAATAAAAGAAATAGGGAAAGTAACTCAAATCCTTAAAATTGGCCTACAGATCCAGTTTCTTTTTCAGACTAGTGTCAATGTGAAATAAAGGGATGTAAATGTCTGGACTCATCTGTACTTTGTAGAAACACCAGCAGGCAAAATCGACTCCCCAGTCATGTAAGTCGAGTTCAACATTTCCAACTGCATGTGCTAGATCAAAGCCAACATAACAAACCTAGGGGAAGAACATAATAATAAGTGTTAAATTTGCTTAATGACAAGAAGTAATAAGTACAAGTATCTTTAAGAAAATATTTGACAAACTTCTGTACCATAAATTATGGTTTGCTCTTTGATGCGATGATTCACATAGCATCATCCGCAATTCCCAGGACCCTTTCAGGAGGCCCACCAGATCAAAGTAATTGTCATACATTCTTTGCCTTTTTCACTGGATTGACATTTGCATTCATAATGCAAAAGCAGTGATGAGTAAAACGGCTGCCACCTTAGCAGGAGCTAAGGTAGCAGCACCAGACTCTACTAGCAGTCATTACACTGGTCCCAGCCTTTCAGTTGGAGGCATGATGGGAAAGTTTCACATGAAAATCTCCTTGTGAAAGCGGTAAATATGATCAATTTTCACTAAATCTCAATGTCTTAATTCTATATTTTAAATGTTGAATGTGGGAAGTACACATAAAGCCCCTGACCACATTCTGAGGTAGGATGGCTAACTGAAAATATTTATGCAATTATTTGAATTGTGAGCTGAACCTGCTACTTTTATATCATGGACAACCATTTCTGCATGAAAGAGTAACTGAAAAACATTGATAATTCATATGCGTGATGTATTTTAACAGGTATTTTTTTGAAAATGGAATGTCACTTCAAGAAAACAACTTAAATATTTGTTCCAAATGATAAAATTGGAGTTTCCAGGGGAAATTAGAATATTGAAAAACTTATATCCACTTCCATGAGTATGACTAGCTCCCATTATTAAGTCTGATAAGTATAGTAGTAATATATAATTTTAAAATATTACATGATTAAATATGTCAATATTTGGAAAATACACATAATTCAATATTTTCTGAATGGCTAGTGCCTGATGCTACATCTTGTGCATTGATAAAGGATTTATTCAAAATGCAAGTTCAGCCAATGCATTTTTATATAATAAAGTACAGAAAGTTCAGTGATTCAGTTTCAAATTCCATACCACAACTCCTAAAAAGTTCACATTTGTCAAATTCTGATGCAATATCAAAGAATACATAAAATTAACTGAAAGGCTATTCAACTACTCCTGCCTTTTCTGACTACGTATCTCCATGAGTACCTATTTGCTTTGTAAGATTCAAAAAGAGATTGAACTCAGGTATAGAAAAACAACTATCTTCTAGTAAGTCAGGTGTTAGTAAGATTTGCCAAGTATAACAATGCTATTGACTTTTAAAGAAAATAGTTTGTATAACAATATTATGCTTGCGTTAATATGTATTTGTTGTTAATCTACAATAAATAAATATACTTAAAATTTTTGTTTTAATTGTAAATACAGTTAATACAGATACAGAGCCAATGTCAAATCTCCTAAGATCCTCAGTGGTTTTTATTTTTTATTATTTACTTATTTATTTATTTATTTTTTAGAGACAAGGTTTCACTGTGTTAGCCAGGATGGTCTCGATCTCCTGATCTTGTGATTTGCCTGCTTTGACCTCCCAAAGTGCTAGGATGACAGGCGTGAGCCACCATGCCCAGCCCTCAGTGGTTTTTTTAAGAGGGTAAAAGGTTTCCTTTTACAGAAAGTTTCTGAACTGCTTCTTTAGTTTATCCTAGTAATCTGAGTCAATAGTTTTCTTGTTTAGCACTTAATCCCACTTTATGTGCATACTTCATCAGTTCAAGTATACACAGTTATAAATTTTACTAATAGTTCTCCTTCTCTGTCCTCTCTTGTACCCATGTTATTTGCCAGATAAGTTTTAGTTCCTCCCACTGTGGGCAAGGTGTAAATCTGTTCCTTTGGGATCAGCCACAGTGTGTGGCTTGTTTTGATCAATAATGTTAGCACATGTAATAAAGAGTCTCAGGTAGGATGGCTATCTTAAAGCAATGTATTTATGCAAATATTTGACTTACTCACTTGAGCGCCTAAGCTTGCTTTCTTGCTGTCTGCCATCTCTATGAGTAGAACTTGCTTGGGCCAAACTGCTGGCCCAGATGGAAGATAAAAGAAATGTGGATCGTAATCATCCTCACCTGAACTCAATCTGGATCAGCTGCTCCTACTTGCCCTCCCTACCCCTCGCAGTTGGCCACAGAAGCATGAGTGAACTCAGCTGAGACTAGCAGCTCCCTTCCAGTCAAGTCCTACCATGATGCTCTGACACCAAAGTGACCCATAAATCAATAGTTATTGTTTTAAGCCAACAAGTTTCGAGATGGTTTTTACAAAGCATTTTAAGGCAAAAGCAAATTGATACAGTCAGTCCAAAAAATGCAAGACATTATTTGGTCTTAGGAATTACAGCTGCCATTCCTCTTAGATGGAATTGTAAATACAGTAAATACAGATGGAGGTTTGGATCAGTTACTGCTTGAGTTCTTTTAGTTCTCATATTAGAATAATGATATCTATCCTTGCTTTATGCTATTCTGTAAGCAAATATGCCTACTTTGATATAATACAGATCCTCAATGTGAGCCAGCTGTTTTATATGGTGCTTAATTATTAAAAAGTATTCTTATCCAATAATAAAGAGGAAGAATGATGTTGTTTGCAAGATAATTTCAAAGTTAAACATTAACTGTACTGTCTTCTCCATGCACGGTGACTTTGTACCCTAAGAGTTTCTTCTGATCTGACTCCATGCTGTCTTATTTACTTGTCTTGAGATTTTAAGTGTTTTGTGTGTTTTCCTAGTGGCATTCACAATGTTAAAAAAAAAAAAAAGCAAATCTGTTTCCACTAAATTCCCAGAAGCACAATATGAAACAATGAATACATATTATCCAAATTGTACCCAAGTAGTAAGTTTCTAATATAATTGCCAATGATTGAAGTCATTTAACTTTCTGCATATCAAAATGTTAAAATATTTACTTAGAAAATTATAAAGATTCATTCCCACATTGAGACAACTTTGTACATGAACATGAATCTAAAAAAAAAAACTGATCGTTAATTACAGGTGATAGAACTTTGCAAAACATTTTACCTCTGGTTTTGTTTATGATTAGTTTACCAAATCAAATGCACTGAAGGCACACAACTCTCAATGGAATTAAAGGCATTTTTTTGTTTTTTGTTTTTGGGAGAGAGTCTTGCTCTGTTGCCCAGGCTGGAGTGCAGTGGTGTAGTCTTGGCTCACTGCAACCTCCACCTCTCAGCCTCAAGTGATTCTCCTGCTTCAGCCTCCTGAGTAGCTGGAATTATAGGTGCCCGCCACCAGCCCCAGCTAATTTTTGTATTTTTAGTAGAGACAGGGTTTCACCACATTGCCCAGACTGTTCTCAAACTCCCAACCTCGTGATCCACCCACCTTGGACCCCCAAAGTGCTGGGATTGCAGGCAGAATTAAAGTTTTTGAAGTAAATATTTGAATACATTTTAGAAGTATTCTAACACCTCCTAAGAAAAATGAACCCCAAATTAGAAATACAGGTGTTTTCCCTAGAGAAGAGGCATGCAAACTATGGTCTGTTTCTGTAAATTTAATGTTGGATCACAGCCAGTCTTATTTGTTTAAATATTGTCCATGGCCACTTTTACTCTACAGCTGCAGAAATCAGTTGCTGTAACAGGGACCATATGACCCACAAAGCCTAAAATATTAGCTACTTAGTTCTTTACCGAAAGATTTGCTTACTTCTACCCTATAGCATTGGTTTGCATAAAGAAACCTCAATATACTGAAAAGCTAATTAATTAAAAACATCATTCACAATAATATGACTGGAGATAGTATCTCACAAAAGGAAAGTTCCTACCAGCACAATATAACTGATTTTGGGGGGAGGAAGGGAGATTAATTTATTCTCTGTTTTACACCAAACAAAATGAGCAATACATATCATGAAAATAAGACAATGGCTCCATCGTAATGTAAGTTTAAAGAGTAATAGGACATACATATAATTAATCTTCATCAAAACTTAGAAGTCATCAAGTCATCAAATCCTAGGTTTGCAGACTAATGTTTACCTTTAATAGACACACACACACACGCACATGCACACACACACATTTGCTTACATTTTAAGGTACACTTATAATACTGAAATTCCATATGGAAAAAAAATAAAGTTAATTATTCTAAATTTTAAACTAATATCTTTTCTTCTCATCAACATTTCCGATTAAATCTTTTATGAAGCAGTTTTTACAGCTCAGATTTTCAAAGATATTTGTTTTTATAACTCAAATTTTCTAAGAAAACTCAGGAAATAGAAAAAGCACTTTAATTATCAATTACTTATAAAGAACAGCATGTTAAAGAAACCACAAAACTTTACCTACAACATCCCATTATTAAAATCCCTGGGGCCACATTCGTGGCACCATGCTGAAAAATCAGTTACAGCTTCTACAATATGCTGAATACATTTGTAATTATTTCTCCGTTGGTTGGTATACAATATAAATTATTAAAATATAAAATGTATTGAGAAAAGAACTTGAAGATACAAATATGAGGATCACTGCAAAGTGATGTCACAAAAGTGTCACTAGATGGCAGCATCACAAACATTTAAAAAACTAATGGTTCTCCAAAACCTCTACAGCCATCCAGTTAGATATTTTCATTGTTTTGCCTCATGTATGTTTTGCCACATGATATGCACAGGTGAAAGCATACACTCTATACTTGAGTACCTACTTTAAGCAATTTTTCAATAAAAATCAAGTATTTTTCAACACATTTTATTTAAAATTACCCACAAGTGCTCACACTCATTGACACAACCTCACTCACACTGACACAGCTCACACTCATATTGAAACAAACACACACTGACACAGCTCACACTCATATTGACACAACCAGCACAGCACTGTCAGCCACCATGCTACCTTACTTTATAGTTAATCCACAACTACTGCAATTATTTTCAGGCCATTCTGATTATTTTCAGGCTGCCTTCCTCCAAGGAACATTCTAAATCATACATTTGATTGTAAGATTCTCTTCCTCCTTTCAAAGAGCCCCCATTAACTTCAGAATGCAACTCATAGTCTTTGGTATGGTTATCAGACGTGTTTGAACCAGAGTAACTCTATCTGGAGTAGGGACTGGGTAAAATAAGACAGACTTGCTGGGCTGCATTCTCGGTAAGTTAGGCATTTTAAGTCACAGGATGAGATAGGAGGTCAACACAAGATACATGTCATAAAGACCTTGCCGATAAAACTGGTTACAGTAAGGAAGTTGGCCAAAACCCACCAAAATAAGATGATGACAGGAGTGACATCTGGTCGTCCTCACTGCTCATTATACGCTGATTATAATGTATTAGCATGCTAAAAGACACTCCCACCAGTGCTATGACAGTTTACAAGTGCCATGAAAACATCAGGAAGTTATCCTATATGGTCTAAAAAGGGGAAGAACACTCTGTTCTGGGAATTGCCCACCCTCTTCCCAAAGAACTCACGAATAGTCCACACCTTGCTTAGCATATAACAAAAAATATAATAATCATAAAAATGAGCAACCAGCCAGCCCTTGGGACTGCTCTGCCTATGGAGGAGCCATTCTTTAATTCTTTTACTTTCTTAATGAACTTGCTTTCACTTTACTTTATGCATTTGCCTTGAATTCTTTCTTGTGAGAGATCCAAGAACCCTCTCTTGGGGTCTCTTGGATTGGGAGCCCTTTTCTGATAACAAAGCTATTTTTTTATTTTTTTAACTTTTTTGTATTTTTTGTAGAGACGAGTTCTACGTTGCTCAGGCTGGTCTTGCACTCCTGGGCTCAAGCCATCCTTCTGCCTCAGCCTCTCAATGTGTTGGTATTGCAGGTGTAAACCACCACACCCAGCTCTCCTGGGTAAAGGTCTTCACCTTTATGATCTGTTATGTGCTCCTTGCTCAGATGCCCCATATATGCCTCTCTCTATTTACATAAACTTTCACCTTTCCTGGGGATGCACTCTCTCTCCTCCATCTGCCTAGCAAGCTCAGATTGTGTTCAACAGATAACTTTCAGCCAAGATTCTTTTGCCATCTCCCTCTTCACTCTTATTCTACAGCCCTGTCTGCAAATCTCTCTTGTAACAATTTTCCAGTCTTACTGTCTTCTCTCACACAATATGAAGCAAAATAATTGTTGAATAAATACATAAATGAATGAACAAATAATAAAATTTTACAAAAGTCAATAGCCATTCTTTAAAGTGATATGAGATTTATAAGAATATTATTTGAGGGATTATTGCACATTTCTGATGCAATTTTATTGTATATGCTATTTATTCAGACATGACATCTTTAGAATGAAGTATCTTGGACAAAACAGTAGTTGAGAATATGTTCAAAATCATTCTGAATTAATGAGAAATATCATGTGTGTTTTCTCCTTGCCATCTTCACTAATGCAACACTAAGAATTTTTCTAATTAGTGGAATAATATGACACATAGGGCCTGTGCTGAAATATCCAGGAGAAAAGCTGTCTCACTCTCTCCTGACTTTGATTAATTGCCTATTTATTAAAATGAAATATGAAATGGTAAAGCTGAATTATTTTCCTAGTTACATTAAAGCTCTGATGTCTTTATGGATTGATTTGGTAACAAATTGATTTTGGACTATTATTTTTA
>CAUYQU010036226.1:0-15541 GCA_963574635.1 Cheracebus regulus
GTGTGTGTGTGTGTGTGTGTAATTGTATAATGAGTGGAAAATAGAATATCTTTAGCAAATGATCTTGTTTCTTTTTATGCCTGTTTGTACGGGGTGCATACGCTTACTGGATATTGTAGGTATTTGCAAAATAGTGTGTTGAAATAATGTAAAGAATAATATACAATAAAGTGAACAATGATATTGTTTTCTTCCACGGAGTGGCATCTGCCAACTGACAAGAAGCATTATCAATCCAGAATTACCTTCTTTGCACTTCTATTCACATTAGCTAGTTAAACTTTATATCTTTGATTGGAAACACTGGACTTCCATCATAAGGTTTTCTTTCTTTATTTTTTATAGTATGGCTAACCCTTCAGTGATGAGGGAATTGGGGTCAGTGATCCCTGCCCAATGCAGTTAGAAATCTGAATATAATTTTTGAATACTCAAAGACTTCATTACTAATAGCCTACAGTTGACTGGAAGCCTTATTGATAACACAGTCAGTTAATTCACTAATTTTGAGAGTGGAGATTATTTCAAGTTGTGGTGAAATCCTTGGGAGATCTATATATTTCTGGTTAATAACTCCTCTAAAGATAAAGCCAATTGGCATCCCAAACAAATTAAAGAGTTTCACCAGGGCACCCCACCTTAGCAACTTTATAACTCTAAATCTAATTTTTGTCCCCCAAGCCCCATAATACTGTTAAAAACACTGCTCAGCAATTCAGCCTTTCAGCTGCCTCCTTGGGAATCAACACCCTCAGGTAAGAAGTAATTCCAAATGTCAAGTGTATCCTACTTTACTCCTGGCTCAAAAATTCTTTATTCTTGTGTCATCTCTCTATCAACTTCAAGTAGCTTTTTCTTTAATTTTGTCAGCTTTTCTAGTTGTTCACAAAAGGATTGGTTCCAGCATGACTTCCAGTAAAAGTCTACAACTGTTTCCCAATCTCACAGGCACATCTATTTTTCTGAATTTTCCAGCTTCTTCCTAAATATTTACCATTTATATTTTCATGTCCCTTCAGTTTATATTCTGTGATATATCACTTCAACCACTGAATCAGGTATCTTAAAGTTTTTGTCACGATTACATCTTAAACTAAATAGGATACAAAACTTGATATCTTTTCAGTAACCAGGGGTCCTTTCTGATTTCTAATCATTGCCATGGATTCCTATAAACCTTGGCCACATTTAACTTCTCATACTCTCATTTGTATCATTTGATCAATCACAAAGTTCCTTAGTTTCTGTTTTACAAAGAGTAGCAGAGTCATGTTTTAAGATATTAATCAGGTACTTTCCATGCTTGTTTTCCTCACTATCCAGAACACAAGACTGGTTTTCAGTGTCCTCTGTCTTCAACAAGAGGGCTAATCAGAGTGGAGAATTGAAAATCAGGTGCTTGCCTTTGAAATATCTTTTTGACATTCATAAAGTGTCATAAAAGTCCGAGATAGTCTTGAAAGTGAATGCTCTTTATTCCAACATCCAGGCTTTTCTGGAGGGAAACTTTGAGTACCAAAGAATAAAGTCCTGAATGGAGTACCCATAGCATGAAGTATATACAGCTGACCCTTGAACAACATGAGTTTGTGCTGTGTGAGTCCACTTACATGCAAATTTTCTTCTGTCTCTGCCACCCCTTAGACAGCAAGACCATCACCTCCTCTTCCTCGTCCTCCTCCTCAGCCTACTCAATGTGTAGACAATGAGGATGAAAATCTTTATGAGAATCGACTTTCACTTAATGAATAGTATACACATTTTCTTTCCTTTTTAATTTTCTTAATAACATTTTTTCTCTGTCTCATTTTATTGTAATAATGCAGTGTATAAAAATATAACATACAAAATGCACATTGATTGACTGTGTTATCAATAAGGCTTCTAGTCAACCATAGGCTATTAGTAATTAAGTCTTCGGGAATTCAAAACTTATATTCAAATTTTCAACTGCACGGGGCAGAGATCAGTGCCCCTAATCCCTTCATTGTTCAAGGGTCAGCTGTACTATAAAAAACAGGCAAGGAAAATCAAAGAGATGAAGTTTAACTAGCTAATTTAAATAGAAGTGCAAAGATCATGACTCTATTGTAAGTTTTCTTGGGTCTCTATGCTATACATGCTGTTTCTTCATACTCTAGGTTCTGAGGGCAATGGACAATGAGTTGGTCGAATTCACAAAACAGAGCATGCTTCAATCTCAATGGTGCAGCTCAAGGAGGCAGCAAATTAAAAGAGAAGTGTCTTCAGGGCTGAAGAAACAATAATGAAATATAAAATGATAGGAAGTAACATGAAGGTTCAGTAAAATTTAAATACAAAAGGTGGGGAGTGGTGGCTCATACCTGTAATCCCAGCACTTTGGGAAGCCAAGGCAGGTGGATCATCTGAGTTCAGGGGTTCAAGATTAGCCTGGCTAACATGGTGAAACCCCATCTCTACTAAAAATATAAACATTAGCCATGCATGGTGGTGGACACTTGTAGTCCCAGCAACTCAGGAGGCTGAGGCAGGAGAATGGCTTGAACCTGGGAGGCAGAGGTTGCAGTGAGCCAAGATCACTGCACTGCACTCCAGCCTGGGTGACAGAGTGAGACCCTGTCTCAAAAAACAAAAAAAAAGTTAAATAGAATTATCACATAACCCAGCAATTCCGCTCCTGGATACATAGACAAAAACAATGGAAAACTTGCTCAAATTTCCATATTTACATGTCCATAGCAGCACTATTTGCAGTAGCTAAAAGTGGAAACAACCTAAATATAAAGCAAAATATTCATACAATTGAATATTCTTCAGCCATGAAAAGGAATAAATTACTGATGTGTGGCATAACATGGACAGACCTCTAAAACTTTGCAGAGTGAATGAAGCCAGACACAAAATGTTACATATATTATCCCATTTATACGAGACATCCAGAATAAGTAAGTCCACAGGGACAGAACACAAATTGGTGGTTGCAGGGGGCTGGAAGAAGAAGGCAATGGGGACTGACTGCTTAATCGCTATTGGGTTTCTTTTTGAAGTAATAAAATGTCTTGGAACTGTGGAAGAGGTGATGGCTGCACCACACTGTGAATACATTAAATTCACTGAATTGCATACTTTAAACAGGTATTTCATTTTACGTTGAATAAATTTCACCTCAATGTTTTATAAAAGCAAGAATGGTCAGATGTCTTTGGACAGAATGAGTGTGAGACATTTCTAGGAGACACTGGAGAACCTTGACTATATTCTCTATCCCCTAAGCATAGCTCAGAACTGACTGAGAGCTAGTTATTATGTTCAGGGAGTGACTTCAAGAGCTAGAGATCAGAGCGGAGTGAAAAAAAAGTAGATGTTTCTGCCACAGGAATAGGTAGCAATGACCAAAGATTACTTAGTAGAGGCCAGCAGATGAGTGTTGATGAACGTACATCTGTCTCCTTTCTCACAATACAGTAGTCCCCAAAACTTACATGATGCCCCTCACTGACCCCCAGGAAAAGTGTATAAAGAGAAATCTCAATTAATCTAGTTAATTCCCAGATTGACCGAGGTTCATTCACTAAACAACCTCATGTAATCCCAAAAGTGACTCAGTTTCCTTTGAAATGCCTACAATAGATTGGCGGACTGGACTGGAGCCCCATGTCCAGTTGAATTATAAAAAATAAAGACATATTTTCTGGAATGCCTAAGTCAGTCACTATGGCACATCAATTTGCTACAATTCTTCCAAATATTTCCACTATTTGCTATTTCCACCAATATCTCCTAAATCTAAGCCTCCTGCAGAAGATGTCAAAGTAATAGGGAGTGCCTTGGTCCCAAAAAGAAGATTTTATCAGATCTTTGTGTTTTAAGGGTTTAAAAAGGAGAAACTGCTCAGTCTCCTTGAGGAAGCTGAGGATAATGAGATTTTGAGTTTGGAAGGTAGAGGGAAAGAAACTCACAATGACTCAGGGCTCTGGCAGCCTTGTGGCCTGGGTGGTAGACTGATATAAATGGAGAAAAACTGCTGTGAGCTGACGAGGCTAGTGCCTGTCACAGACTGAAGGACAAACCATGCATACCTAAATCTACAGACTCACTTTTCGAAGTCAGCCATTGTGCTGGCTTCAGTATTCTCCCTTGACATCATGACAAGACATAATGTCTTCACTGTTAGCAGATTGTGAGCTGGGGTTTAAGCCCTCAAGGAATAATAAGAGAAGAGATAGCATCTCAATTTACCCATCTGAGTTTGTAGCTTTACTGCTTTCAACCCTCATTTTCCATCTATGTTTCTGCGACACCCATCAATTCTCCATACCTAGCCCATGCTGTTTCATTTGAATATTCTTTCTTCATGTCCACTTCTTTCTCTATCTATTTTCTACTTATTCTTCAGATCCCAGGTGAGTTGCCACTTCCTCTGAGAAGCCTCCATGGATTTCTCAGATCTGGGCAAATCATCTCTCTGTTGGACCTGATAAACTACGTGTTCACCCCATTCTAGCCCATGTCTCTTTGTAATTCACTTCCAATTATCTGGCTTTTCTATGGAGCAGAAATCTGCAGACTTTTGATGTAAAAGGTCGGGCAGTAAGTATTTTAGGCTTTGTAAGCCGTATATGGTTTTGCATGCTCTTTTTCTTTTTAACTTTTGTGTTTTCTTTCTTGTTTTCACGACCCTTTAAAAATATTTAAAAAAAAACAAAAAACATTTTTAGTTCACTGGCAGTACAAAAAAAATAGCCATTTGGCCGCACTGGTCATAGTTTGCTGACATTTGCTTGCTCTCAAGATAAATGTCTTATCTTGCTTTATCATATCTTGTTTTGCTTTCCTCCCCAGTGCTAAAGCTGACTTATTCTGCTTCCTTCAATCTCTGTCCCCTCTAATGATGCTGTCTCTCTCTCTGTCTCTGTTTCTGTCTCTACCTCTGTCTCTCTCTCTCATTGACATTTTATGTTTTAGTCCCTTTATGCTAAACTAGTAGTCTCTATATGTCTACTTGCTTCTCTGTCAACATGATGCCTTCAGCTCAAGGATCTGCAACCAAGCCTATGAGGGTCTTCTTCTTCCTCCCTCCCTCCCTCCCTCCCTCCCTTCCTTCCTTCCCTCCTTCCTTCCCTCCCTTCCTCTCTTCTTCCCTTCCTCCCTCCTTCCATTCCTTCCTTTCCTCCTTCCTTCCTTCCTTCTCTCTCTCTCTCTCTCCCTCTTTCTGAGTATAGACACATGCACACGGCTGGTTTTTGCAACCTGCATTGTTTTTTCTAGCATTCCTATTACTTCTGAATCCTAATTTGATTCTTCAGCCAAGAATTTAGTTCTTAAATGGACTATGCATTTCACTTCTTTCTTGATATCTAAAAGCATATCTGAATAGATTTTTTTCCGTGGAGATATGCTGAGGTTGCCCAAGGCATCCAATCCTTTTAGCACTCAAATATCTACAATATTTGCACTTAAGAGACCCCTTTGCATCCTTTGACCATTGCATCACTGAGTATCCTCAGGCACCTTTCTACCACCTGTTACCTTGGTTTGGTAAGAAGAGATAATCAGCAACACTCTCCAGAAACTGTGGTGTCATTAAGAAATACATATATATATACATATATATACACACACACACACACACACACACACACACACACACATATATGTTTCTATATAGGACTCCTGAATAAAATATAGTCATACAAGGCCATAAAGTCCTTCACACAATTTTTTTTACAAATACTCTATGTCAAGGATTGAAATAAAGCAACAACAAAATATGCCCCTATAAAAACAGGCTCTGGTTGATGAGAGGTTTGGCATTAGGTAAAAGCGCAGTGCAGCCCAAAGCACTTGTTGCCCTTCTTTGCGGGCAGTTTGATGTTCTTGCTTTCCAGCCCATCTGTCCTGTTTTTACTGCAGTCTTGCATACTTACGGAATGAGAGCATGCTTCTTGTTGCTACAAACAGCCCTCATAAATATTGGAGCCAAGTGTGTCTAAACATTACAGCATATTAAACACCTTGAAGCATGATCCATAACCTTGTAATTGGTACCAAAATAACAAGACCTGTGTTTTAAATGGGAATTTGACTCTGTGTTTGCTGTTGTCAAACATCGCAGGGAAAGCCAGTCACAGAAAAGAATGGATATGATTGAAGTGTGGGACTCTGAACTCTTGGACCTTAAAGGCAATCTGAGCTAATGCTCATCTCTGATTGATGTGGAAACCGAACACCAAAGAGGTTCTATGATTGACTCGAGGCTTTCAGATTCTTGCTTCAATGGGATAAATAATAATTGTGTTAGCAATGAAATTGCACAAGTTCAGGTGGAAATGTATCTCTGCTGGTATGAAAACAACACAAAGTGGGGGTGTTTTTTTGTTTTTGATGGACATCATCAAGAGCTTCTTTACAAATAGCTCTTTCTGATTCTGTTCCAGATCTCCAGATCTTCACTATTACAATCATCCATTTAGCCATGATTTTTGTAAGCCTTGGCTAAGATAAAAATACGTTAAGAGAAATTATGAAGCAGTGCAATGGATGCAGGCCTTACACCCAGAAATGAGTGGTCTACATTCTGGCCTGACACTTGCTGGGTAGGTAATCTTGAAGAAGTTTCCAGCCCCTCTAATCCACGTGTTCATTCACTTATAGAGTCTACTCCATGCCAGTTGCCTCATCTGGAAAATGAAAACCAACCTGAGTGAAGAGAGCTGTGAGGATTACACAGAATGACATTTAAAGTGATCATCCTAGTATTTTCCATATGGCAGACATTTCACATTATAGTAAATATCAATGTATATAAAATAAGATGTGAGTCATAATATATATAGTTATGCTATGTGTAATTTACATCTGCTGCTGATGGGGTTGACTGCTCACTTTTAAATTCACCACCAAGATCACAGCAAGATAAATACTGAGAACTTTGGCTTAGATCTTCTAATGATTAAAAGAAGCCAGAACATAGGATGTTCCAATGCTGATATTTAAGGTACAGTAAGGTTCTGATTTACCAGTGTCTTGTGAATAAGTCTTGGCAATTAAAAGCTTTAAAGCTTTTGTTTTGTTTTAATCTCCATCCAGCCTTATGATTGAAAAATGCTTTCAGCACCCTTATTTCTCTGGCCAGCCAAAACTTAAGAAAACTATTATCATGTGGGAAACATACAAGAGAAAAATGGATGCCTTTTCTTCAACACCTGTTTTCATTAAGAAAGGGGAAGGAAATGAAAAGCTTTTTTTTAATGCTTATCAAGTTAGTGCCAGAAGCATTACATATGTTATCCCATTTAATCTTCAAGCCCAAAGAGGTAGATACTGTAGTCCCTGCTTGGGAGATGTTATAAAACCATCCCTAAAATTTTGAACTTTATGGAAATAGGATATATTTCTTAGAATTGAAGTTTGAATGAATAAAAACAGAATCCAATGCAAATATTGGTAAGGAAAGTTATAAGATAGTGGTAGAATGGCATCCAGGCCAGTACAATCTTCAATAATGTTAACATTATTAATATTCTTACCAAAGAATAATTTCACTGGATAAAGTTATTGACAGCCACAAAAGTCCATAAAAAATAGAGGAGGTACAGAGATAAATAGGTGCCATGAGAGGAAGAGAGAGCTCAGCCAGTGAACTTGGAGGAGCCTGGTTCCATTGCTGGGCTACCCATTTTGTGAAGCTGTATACCTGAGGCTATATTGGCTTGATTATATTAAGCATCCAACCAACTGCCCTTTTTCTGATTTCGTGCTCAACAAACAAACTCCTGGTTGTAATTTCACTTCCCATGTAGGTTTGCCTATAGGAAAAGAAAGTTGCTGATGATGCAGCCGGGAAGACTCTGGTCCAACTCTTATTTATCTCCAGAAATTAGTAAAATAGCTAATTTTATATGTTAGTCTTTCAATTGGATAATATGAATAGATCCACCTGATATAATCAGGTTTCAGAGTCTACCAAGGGGAATACCAAATTCTGGATGTTGGCTTATTCCTCAAGTAGTTCATGTTAGATTTTCTTGGAATTAAATATCTCACCTCTTACCTTTGTGAATCACTCCATGAGACAACCATCCTGCCAGCAGCAATTATAAGCAATTGACCAAATGTCAATATAAACTGTTTGATGGTGTTGTAGAACAATCCAAAGATGACAGAATCTGAAAGGAACATGAAATATGAAAAAGGAGAAGAAAATCAGATGAGCTTTATATTCAAGTAGCTCTTCCTCCTGAGGGCTTCACACTTCGTGTCTGCAGAAGTGAAACAGAATACAAGGAGGATACATAGGGGGGAAAATGGCAGCTAGGAGGTGGACTAACTTGTAGCTCTCACTTGGACAGGCAAAGCAGCATGTGGAGACTCACATTATGAACTTTTGCTCCAAGAACCACTTCAAGAACATGCCAGGAAAGCTGAGAGAATCCTGCTGAGTGGGGTGGCAGGTGCCTGTAGTCCCAGCTACTCGGGAGGCTGAGGCTGGAGAATCCCTTGAGTTCTGGGGTTCTGGGCTGTAGTGTATTGTACCTATCGGGTGTCTGTGCTAAGTTCAGCATCAATATGGTGACCTCCTAGGAGCAGGGAACCACCAGGTTACCTAGGGAGGGGTGAACCGGCCCAGGTCAGAAATGGAGCAGGATAAAACTTCCATGCCAATCAGTAGTGGGATTGCACCTGTGAATAGCTACTGCACTCCAGCCTGGGCAACATAGTGAGACCCTGCCTCTGCAAAAAAAAAAAAAAAAAAAAAAGAGAGAGAGAATCCACAGACCCTTTGAAGGAAGCAAATTGTACCTGTAGGCCCTGGGAGACAGCTGGAAAACTGTGAGTGCCCAAAGTGTGAAAGTGTAAAAAGGGGATTTTCTGTCCCTGAACACATCCTCTCACTGGGGAACCTGAAGGTCCAGATCACTGGAGAAGAATTTGACCTTACCTGGAGCTGGGACTAATTTAGAGAGAGCCAAGCAAAATACAGGGGTAGAAGAAGCAGTGGGAAGAGTCCTGTGGGCTCCCTCAGTCCCCAGGGAAGCCATTTCAGACTTTATTCCACCAAGTGAGAACAAAGCCTTTGGGAAGGGGTGCCAGAGGAACTGAGAAAAGACCACAGGGAGAAGGAAATTTCCAGCTGAACTTTGTAACAATTTTGGCCAAATGTGAAGTTTCCTGGACAGAATCTGGAGGAGTGGGTGAATTGGGAGTGCAGACACAGCACAGAAACCATGGCATGTGGGGATGCCTGAAACCTGAAAGTCTTACTTGCTTTTTCAGCTGAGAGGCTGATAGCCTGGGGCAAGTTCTCAGCCCTGTTCACCCATTGCCTAGAAATAAACTTGGTGTTGTTGGATGGGAGGAAGAAGGAGAGATGCAGGTGAGACCAGCCTTTTGGGCTGCATGGAAGCAGGGTGAGGCTCGTGACTGCTGACTTTCCCCCTTTCCCTGGAAACCTGCATGAGGGAACAGAGGCAGTTATAATCCCCCTGGGAATGTAACTCCATCAGCCTGAGAAACACACCCCCACCCCTGACAACAGCCTCAGCAAGCCCCAGCCAAGGAGAATCTGAGCTTAGAGTCACCTGTCCCTGCTCTCATTTGATGGTCTTTCCCTAACTGCTCTGGTAGCTGAAGACAAAGGACATAATCTCTTGGAAACTCCATGGCCCCACCCACCACCGGATCCACCCTATACTATGGCAGCTGATGCTCTCTTGAAAGTGCCACCTCCTGGCTAGAGGCCAATCAACACAAAAGTAGCACAATAAACAATACTACAACCAAGGACCTTCACAGAGTCCACTTCGCTCCCCTCCACCTCCTCCAAAGTAGGTGCCGGTATCCACAGCTGAGAGACCCAAAGACTGGGCACATCACAGGGCTCTGCACAGACACCTCCTAGCACCAGCCCAGTGTACAGTAGCTCTGTTGGGTGGCTAGATCCAGAAAAGAAATAACAATCACTGCAGTTTGGCTCTCAGGAAGCCACATGCCTAGGGAAAGGGGGAGGGCACCACATCAAGGGAGTATCCCATGGAACAAAAGAATATGAGCAGCAGCCCTTGAGCCCAGATCTTCCCTCTGACATAGTCTACCCAAATGAGAAGAAACCAGGAAAACAATTCTGGTAATATGACAAAATAGGTTTCTTTACCACTCCCAGAAGATCACACTAGCTCACCAGCAATGGATCCAAACCAATGAGAAATCTCTGAATTTCCAGAAAAAGAATTCAGAAGATTAATTATTATTGCTAATAAAGAAGACACCAGAGAAAAATGAAGTCCAACTTAATGAAAAAAATAAAAGATACAAGATATGAGGGGGAAAATCTTCAGTGAAATAGAGAGCATAAATAAAAAGCAATAATAACTTCTGGGAATGAAGAACAAACTTAGAAAAATGCAAACTACACTGGAAAGTTTCAGCAATTGAATCAAACAAGTAGAAGAAAGAACTTCAGAAACTGAAGCCAAGTCTTTCAAATTAACTCAATAAAAAAAAATAAAGAAAAAAGAATTTGAAAAATAACATTTTCAAGAAGTTTGGAATTATGTTGAACAACTGAATCTAAGAACGGTTAGTGTTCCCAAGAAAGAAGAGAAATCTAAAAGTTTGTAAAATATATTTGAGGGAATAATTGAGGAAAACTTCCTGGCCTTACTAGAGATTGAGACATCCAAATACAAGAAGCTCAAAGAACACTTGAGAAAATTATCACAAAACTATCACCTTGACACATAGTTATCAGGTTATCTAAAGTCAAGACAAAGGAAAGAATCTTCAGAGTCATAAGGCAAAAGCATCAGGTAACCTATAAAGAAAAACCTATCCAATTAACAGCATATTTCTCAGCAGAAACTCTACAAGCTAGAAGGGATAGGAGTCATATCTTTAGCCTCCTTAAACAAAGCAATTGTCAACCAAGAATTTTGTATCAAATGAAACTAAGCTTTGTAAATAAAGAAAAGATACAGTATTTTTCAGACAAACAAATGCTGAGAGAATTTCCCACTACCAAGCAAACACTACAAGAACTACTAAAAGGAGTTCTAACCCTTGAAACAAATCCTTTAAATGGACCACAATAGAATATCTTCAAAGCATAAATTTCACAAGACCTATAAAACAAAAGCAAATGGGGAGAAAAAAAAGGTATTCAGGCTACAAATAGCACAAAGAATGGAATCACACCTCACATCTCAATATTAATATTAAATGTAAATGAGCTAAATGCTCCACTTAAAAGATGCAGAATGGCAAAATGAATAAGAATTTACTAGCCAAGTATCTGCTGTTTTGAAGAGACTTGCATAACATAAAGACTCACATACATAAACTTAAGGTAAAGGGGTGGAAAAAGATATTCCATGCAAATGGACACCAAAAGCAAGCAGAAGTAGCTATTCTTATATCAGACAAAACAAGCTTTAAAGCAACAACAGTTAAAAAAGACAAAGAGGGACATTATATATTAATAATAAAAGGATTTATCTAACAGGAAAATATTGCAATCCTAAATATAAATGCACCCAATGCTGGAAATCCCAAATTTATAAAACAATTACTACTAGACCTAAGAAATGACATGAACAGCAACACAATAATTGTGGGGTACTTTAATACTCTACTGACAGCACTAGACAAGTAATTAAGATAGAAAGTCAACAAAGAAAAAATGGATTTAAACTATACTTTAGAACAAATGGGCTTAACAGATATTTACAGAACATTATACCACAAAACTTCAAAATATACATTCTGTTCATCAAGACTTGAAACATTCTCCAAGATAGACCATATGATAGGCCACAAACAAGTCTCAATAAACTTAAGAAAATTGAAATTATATCAAGTCTTCTCTCAGATCACAATGGAATAAAATTGGAAATAAACTCCTAAAGGAACCTTCAAAACCATGCAAAAACATGGAGATTAACCTGCCCCTGAATGATTGTTGGGTCAACAATGAAATAAAGTTGGAAATTTTAAAATTACTTTAACTGAATGGTAATAGTGAGACAACCTATCAAAACCTCTGGGATGCAGCAAAGGCAGTGCTAAGAGGAAAGCTCATAGCCCTAAATGCTTACATCAAGTGATCTGGAAGAGGACAAATGGAAAATCTAAGGTCACACCTCAGAGAATTTAGAGAAACAAGAACAAATCAAACCCAAACCCAGAAGAAGAAAAGAAATAACAAATATTATCACAGAAATAAATGAAATTGAAACAAAAAACCATAAAAGATAAAACAAAAAGCTGGTTCTTTAAAAAGATAAACAAAATTGATAGATCATTAGCAAGATTAACCAAGAAAAGAGAGAAGATCCAAATAAGCCCAATTAGAAACGAAACAGGACAAGCAATACCACAGAAATACAAAAGACCATTCAAGGCTACTATCTTTATGCACATAAACTAGAAAGCCTAGAGGGGATGGATAAATTCCTGGAAATATACAATCTTTCGAGAATAAACTAGGAAGAAATAGTAACTCTGAACAGGCCAAAACAAGCAGTGAGATAGAAACAGTATTTTAAAAATTGCCAACAACAACAACAAAAAGCCCAGGACCAGATCCACAGCTAAATTCTATCAGACATTCAAAGAAGAATTGGTACCAATCCTACTGACATTATTCCAAAAGATAGAGAAAAAGGAAATTCTCCCTAAACCATTTTATGAAGCCAGTATTACCCTAATACTAAAACCAGGAAAGGCCATAACAAAAAAAAAGAGAAAACTACAGACCAATATTCCTGATGAACATAGACACAAAAATCCTTAGCAAAATACTAGATAACAGACTCCAACAACATATCAAAGATAATCCACCATGATCAAGTGGGTTTCATATCAAGGATGTAGTAGGAATGGTTTAACATGTGCAAGTCAACAATCTGATACACCACATAAACAGAATGAAAAACAAAAGCTGCATGATAATCTCAATAGATGCAAAAAAACCACTTGATAAAATCCAGCATCTCTTTATGATTACAACCCTCAGCAAAATTGGCATAGAAGGGACATACCTTAATGTAATAAAACCCATGTATGACAAACCCACAGCAAACACACTGAATGGGGAAAACTTGAAAACATTCCCGCTGAGAACTGCAACAATACAAGGATGCTCACTCTTACCACTTCTATTCAACATAGTACTTGGAATTCTAGCCAGAGCAATCAGACAAGAGAAGGAAATAAAGGGCATCCAAATCTATAAACGGGAAGCTGTCACTGTTTGCTGGTGACATGATTGTATAACTAGAAAACCCTGAAGACTCCTCCAAGAAGCTCCTAGAACTGGTAAATAAATGTAGCAAAGTTTCAGGATACAAAATTGGTGTACACAAATCAGTAGCCCTTCTATACACCAACAGTGACCAAGCTGAGAGTCAAATCAAGAATTCAATCTTTTTCATAATAGCTGCAAAATAAAATACTTTGGAGATGAGCTACCTCTACAAGGAAAACTACAAAACACTGCTGAAAGAAATCATAGGTGATACAAACAAATGGGAACGTATCCCATGCTCATGAATGGTAGGATCAATATTGTAAAAATGACAATAGTGCCAAAAGCAGTCTACAGATTCAATGCAATTCCTATCAAAATACCATCATCTTTTTTTCACAGAACTCGAAAAAGCAATCCTAAAATTCTTATGAAACCAAAAAAGCGCCCACATAGACAAAGCAAGAGTAAGCAAAAAGAACAAATCTGGAAAAAAATCACATGATCTGACTTCAAACTATTCCATACAGCCATAGTCATCCAAACAACATGGTATTGGTGTAAAAATAGACACACAGACCAATGGAACAGAATAGAGAACCCAGAAGTAAATCCAAATGCTTACAGCCAACTAATCTTCCACAAAGTAAACAAAAACATAAAGTGGGAAAAACACACCCTAGTCAGAAAATGGTGCCAGAATAATTGGCAAGCCCCATGTAGAAGAATGAAACTGGACACTCATCTCTCACCTTATTAAAAAAAAATCAACTCAAGATGGATTGAAGACTTAAATTTAAGACCTGAAAACATAAAAATTCTAGACAATAGCATCGGAAAAACCCTTCTACACATTGGCTCAGGCAAAGACCATGACCAAGAACCCAAAAGCAAATGCAACAGAAACAAAGATAAAAAGACAAATAGAGGCCGGGCACAGTGGCTCACGCCTATGATCCCAGCACTTTGGGAGGCCGAGGTGGGCAGATCACGAGGTCAAGAGATAGAGACCATCCTGGCCAACATGGTGAAACCCCATCTCTACTAAAAATTAAAAAAAAATTAGCCAGGCGTGGTGGCACGCACCTGTAGTCCCAGCTACTCAGGAGGCTGAGGCAGGAGAATTGCTTGAACCTGGGAGGCGGAGGTTGTAGTGAGCTGAGGTCACACCACTGCACTCCAGCCTAGCGCCTGGTGCCAGAGTGAGACTCTGTCTCACAAAAACGAACAAACAAACAAAAGTCAAATAGATGGGACTTAATTAAACTAAAAAGCTTCTGCACAGCAAAAGAAGCAATCAGTAGAATAAACAGATAACCCATGGAGTGGAAGAAGATCTTCACAATCTATGCATCTGACAAAAGACCAATGTCTAGAATCTACAAGGAACACAGACGAACCAGCAAGAACAAAACAACTCCATCAAAAAGTGGGCCAAGGACATGAATAGACGATTCTCAAAATAAGATATACAAATGGCCAACAAACAATGCTCATCACTGATGATCAAGGAAATGAAAATGAAAATCACAATGTGATATTACCTTACTCCTGCAAGAGTGGCCATAAGAAAAAAATCAAAATATAATAGATGTTGGTGAGGATGTGGTGAAAAGGGCACACCTTTACACTGCTTGTGTGAATGTAAACTAGTAATACCACTGTGGAAAACACAGTGGGGATTTCTTAAAGAACTAAATGTAGAACTACCACTTGATCCAGCAATCCCATACTGGGTATCTACCCAGAGGAAAAGAAGTGATTATACAAAAAAGATACTTACACACATGTTTATAGCAGCACAATTCACAATTGCAAAAATGTGGAACCAGCCCAAATGCCCATCAGTCAATGAGTAGATAAAGAAATTGTGATACACACACACACACACACACAGAATACTGTATTATGTGGAATACTATTCAGTCATAAAAAGGAATGAAATAATGGCATTCACAGCAACTTGGATAGAATTGAAGACATTATTCTAAGTGAAGTAACTCAGGAATGGAAAACCAAATGACATATGTTCTCACTCATAAGTGGGAACTAAGTTATGAGGATGCAAAAGCATAAGAATGGCAGGCCAATATTCAAGTCCAGGAAATACAGAGAACACCACAAAGATATTCCTCAAGAAGAGAAACCCCAAGGCACACAATCGTCAGATTCACCAGGGTTGAAATGAAGGAGAAAATGCTAAGGGCAGCCAGAGAGAAGGGTCGGGTTACCCACAAAGGGAAGCCCATCAGACTCATAGCAGATCTCTCAGCAGAAACCCTACAAGCCAGAAGAGAGTGGGGGCCAACATTCAAC
>CAUYQU010036232.1:0-23090 GCA_963574635.1 Cheracebus regulus
AAGTTTAATTTGAAAGTCACCTTTTGTTTTTCTATCTTTGGAATTTTTTAGAGTCTCCTCTTTTTTCATAGAGTTCTGAAATTTCATAATGATTTATCAAGATGTGAGTCTCTTTTATTCACATGCTTGGAACTTGATGGATACTTTTAGTCTCGTGATCTGTGTCCTTTAGTTGTGGCCAATTCTCCTCTGGTATCTCTGATAATTTCTCACTCCTTGTTTTACCCATTTGTAATTTCTGTAGTTTCTGTGATTCTGATGTTGCTAATCTTTTTTCCTCACGTTTTCTATCGTACAGTACTTCTATTGCATTATTTATTTCATCAATATTCTTTTTTTTTTTTTTTGAGACAGAGTCTCACTCTGTCACCCAGGCTGGAGTTCAGTGGCATGATCTCAGCTCACTGCAACCTCCATCTCCTGAGAGGCTGGGATTACAGACGTGCACCACCACTTCTGACTAATTTTTATATTTTTAGTAGAGATGGGGTTTCACCATGTTGGCCAGGCTGGTCTTGAAATCCTGACCTTAGGTGACCTGCCTGCCTTGGCCTCCCAAAGCTCTGGGATTACAGGTGTGTGCCATCATGCCTGGCCAATTATATCTTTAGATCCCAGGAGCTGGTGGTTCTTTTTCATAGCCCCTTGTTCTTGTTTTTCTTTGTTTTGTTTTTCATTTTAGAGACAGGGTCTCACGCTGTTGCCCAGGCTGGAGTGCAGTGGCACAAACATATTCACTGCAGCCTTGACCTCCCAGGCTCAAGCAGGCCTCCCAAGGAACTGGGACTACATGAGTGCACCACCAGGCTCAACAATTAAAAAAAATTTTTTTTAGTAGCTTCAGGGTCTCCCTATGTTGCCCAGGCTGGTCTTGAACTCCTGGGCTCAAGCAATCTTCTTGCCTCAGCCTCCCAAAGTACCAGAATTAGTGCTAGCATAAGCTACCCACCCCCAGCCTTGTTCTTGTTTTTCATAGCCTCTTGGTTACGCTGTTTCATCTTGCAGGCTTTCAGATGCCCGGGAATACTTCATTTATTCTTAAGAATGAGCCATAAATACCCAACTGGGACTCTATGAGCATGTACTGGGCTCGTTGATTGGAGGGATTTGTTCTAGGCTGATCCAGTAACCAGCTAGCCAGAGTGCAGACATTAGAGAAGCATGTCCTAAATATTTGCTTGAGAGACAGATGCCTGCCTGCGAGGGTTTCTGTGTGTGGGTGGAGCAGGAGTGGGTGTAAGAAGGGTACCATGTTCTATCTATAGAACTTCAAATTATTTCCCAGTTTCATGGGCAAGTCGACTTTCCTCCTGTGGCTGTCCTAGCATTTCTGAGTCTTAGGGCTCTAAGGAGGTCAGGAGTTCAAGACCAGCCTGGCCAATATGGTGAAATCTATCTCTACTAAAAAAACAAAAATTAGCCAGGCATGGTGGTGCATGCCTGTAGTCTCAGCTACTTGGGAGGCTGAGGCAGAAGAGTTGCTTGAACCCGGGAGGCAGAGGATGCAGTGATCCAAGATTGCATGACTGCACTCCAGCCTGGGCAACAGAGAGAGAGTTGGGTTCTCAACTCTGTTCCCCACACCCTCTTGCACATTCCAGGCTGCAGCTTCTACACCTGCTTCACCTGTAACTATTTCTTCATCCACTTTCTTTCTCTTCAAAATGCATTGAAATTTCTCTTACACTGATATGCCCTCTCCTATTTTTTCTTTGCTCTGGGCTTATAACTTTTTAAATTTTTTTTTCTTTTTTTTTTAGATGGAGTCCTGCTCTGTCACCTAGGCTGGAGTGCAATGGCGTGATCTTGGCTTACAGCAACCTCTGCCTCCTGGGTTCAGGTAATTCTCTTGCTTCAGCCTCCTGAGTAGCTGGGATTACAGGCACCTGCTACCATACCTGGCTAATTCTAGTAGAGGCAGGGTTTCACCATGATGGCTAGGCTGGTCTTCAACTCCTGAGCTCAGGTGATGTGCTTGCCTTGGCCTCCCAAAGCGCTGGGATTACAGGCGTGAGCCACTGCACCCGGCCTTAAATTTTATTTTCTATCATGAAATGGGTTCTTATGTGGGAAAAGGCACAAACACATTTTTTTTCTTGAACTAGAAGTCAAAAGATTATTATTATTATTATTATTTTTGAGATGGAGTTTCACTCTTGTTACCCAGGCTGGCGTGCCTGGAGTGCAATGGCACGATCTTGGCTCACCACAAACTCTGCCTCCTGGGTTCAAGCAATTCTCCTGCCTCAGCCTCCTGAGTGGCTGGGACTACAGGTGCGTGCCACCATGCCCAGCTAATTTTTGTATTTTTAGTAGAGACAGGGTTTCACCATGTTGACCAGGATGGTCTTGATCTCTTGACCTTGTGATCCACCTGCCTTGGCCTCCCAAAGTGCTGGGATTATAGGCGTGAGCCACCATACCTGGCCTAAAAGATTATTGTATATAAAGACTAAAAGAATATAATAGAAAAGGACTCTAACCATTTAGCACCACCTAGCTTCTCAGAGGGAAACCCTGTGCATGCTTCATTCTGAGATGGATGTGACTATAAACATGTTGTTCATGGCTACACTGGGGCCATGGTGCCACTCTATACGTCTTCATTTTCCCTGTCCTGAATAAGCCTATTGAAAAAGGGTTGAGATGAAGGGGTATTCCTGATAGAGTAGCTGCAACAGAAGTAGCACTGGCCCGAGTTGTGACTAGGGCTCAGATATTTTACAGGATTCTCTCTATTCTTCTCTATTCCACTCTTCTATCCCATACCAATGATTCCTGAACATTTCAAGCAGAGTCTGCCTCTCACTGGGCCCTTTCTCAAAGCTTTTCCATCAGAAGAGGAAAACTTATTGTTCATTGGCTTATTTCTTTAAGAGTTAGTCATGGTCTAATCCAGGCATGGTGGCTCATGCCTGTAATCCCAGCACTTTGGGAGGTTAAGCCAGGCAGATCACTTGAGGTCAGGAGTGTGAGATCAGTCTGACCAACATGATGAAATCCGTCTCTACTAAAAATACAAAAACTAGCCAGGCATGGTGGCAGATGCCTGTAATGCCAGCTACTTGGGAAGCTGAGGCAGGAGAATTGCTTGAACTTGGGAGGCAGAGGTTGCAGTGAGCCAGGATCATGCCATTGCACTCCGGCCTGGGTGACAAGAGTGAGACTCTGTCTCAAACAACAACAACAAAATAAATTGTCCCCCAACTTGTGTTTCTCAAATTTGGCTTAATTAGCTTGAGTTAGTTTTCATAATGTGTAAGTAAAGTCTCCTAAGTCATATGGGAATGCAAAGTTGAGAAACACAAGAGAAACCAACTGCTAATGATTAGGTTGTGTGTGGCATATGCCTGTAATCCCAGCTATATGGGAGGCTGAGGTGGGAGGATTTCTTGAACCCAGCAGGTGGAGGTTGCAGTGAGCCAAGATGGTGCAACTGCACTCCAGCCTGAGTGACACAGTGAGACCTTGTCTTATAAAAAAAAAAAAAAAAAAAAAGCATCAAAAAAGAATTATTAGGAGAAGACAGAGGAGAAAGGCAGAAAACATGATGGGAACAGGATTCAAATTTCCTGACTGGATGAAGGGAATGGATACCATGTCCCTGAAATAGGTCAAAATAAGCCTACTCATTTGCAACAGCAATTTAAGCTGAGAGGGTTTAGAGATTGAAGAGAATCAGCAACAAGCAAGATGTCAGTAATTAAGTGGACAAAAAGGGACCATCAAATGCATTTTGAAAGCAGAAGTATATTTTTTACAAGATAAAAAAGGTCAGAGTGGCTGGGTGCAGTGACTCACGCCTGTAATCCCAGCACTTTGGGAAGCCCAGGTGGGTGGATCATTTGAGGTCAGGAGTTAGAGACCAGCCTGGCCAACATGGTGAAACCTTGTCTCTAGTAAAAATACAAAAATAAGCTGGGCAGTAGTGGCGTGCACCTATAACCCTGGCTACTCAGGAGGCTGAGGCAGGAGAATTGCTTGAGCCTGGGAGGCGGAGGTTGCAGTGAGCCGAGATTGTGCTGCTGCACTCCAGTCTAGGTGACAGAGTGAGACCCTGTCTCGAAAAAAAAAAAAAAGTCAGAGTTCCCAATTAATCAGGAAACCAGAGAATTTGTGGGGTGAATGAATAAGAAACTGGAGTCTAATTTAACCTGAGTCCTCCCCGAAAATGAGAATTTAGGAGAAGGTAAAGTAGGGCTGAGGACACAGGAAGTGGTGGTAATTAGGAGGGGGCGTGGGAATTAATAACCAAATATTCCAAGTAGGGAAGTAACATCCCTTTGGAAATTCTAAAATTTAACCCTAGCATGTCATTGTCCCCTGGCCCCTAGGGCAGCTCTGCTGGCTACCTGGTCCCATGTGGTCCCTTGTCAAAATGATGAAACCCAGTTGCTCAGGACAGTTGATGAGCAGGAATATTCTATTTTCCCACCTCTCCCTCCCGTCCTATTCAAGTTCCCCTGACTGGGTTAACCACTTCTTTTTCCTTTAGTTGGATTTTTGTTGGAAATAGAAACTGCAAAATCAAGTCCTTAAAACAAATGCCCTTTGTGAGGGGTAATTCATGGTGGAAGGTCATGGTTCTGTATTTCCCTTGTCCATTTAGGCTCTGATGGGACATTCTGTTCTATTTCTAATGATTCTGTTTCATTGAGTTAGCATGATAGGTATGGGTATGAAAAAGAGCACCCAAAAACTTCAAAGTGAGGCAGTACTTGAGAACAGGAACCTGTCCTGTGCATCTCTGTCATTCCCTGAACCCAGCCTGGTGTCTAGCCAGGTATCAAAGGTACCAGAGCAGTGACTGCAGTGTCAATGAGTATTGAGCTAGACATGCTGACTACACCTTGCACTGGAGCTCAGGAATCACCCCCTAGTCTGGGGTAGGACGACAAAGGCCAGTGGTGTGAACTTGGCCATGGGGAGGGACTGCAAAAGCTAGACACCTGAAAGTTTTGACTTTCCAGGTGTGGAACGTGGAAGATGGCCAGTGATGACTAACTTCCCAATCTGTTATACATATACATCAATAAGATGTTGATAGAAAATTACTTTTGAGAGTGAAAAGCAAGAAGCAGGTTTGAATAATAGGTACTGAGAAATTATGTGACTATTAAAATGATGACTATGTAAAAATGACACATGCATATTAATGAATGAAGACAATCCCAAGAAAGACCACATCGACGCTAAAGTAGTTTCAGTGATAGGGTGAAGCAATTTTAAGTGAAATTCTAATTAATTTTTATAATGTCAGAAATGTAATTTTTTTTTTAAGATGGGATTTCGCCCTTATTGCCCAGGCTAGAGTGCAATGGCACGATCTCAGCTCACGGTAACGTCTGCCCCCTGGGTTTAAGCGATTCTCCTGCCTCAGCCTCTTGAGTAGCTGGGATTACAGGCACCCACCACTATACCCGGCTAATTTTTGTATTATTAGTAGAGACGGTGTTTCACCACGTTGGCCAGGCTGGCCTCGAACTCCTGACCTCAGGTGATACACCTGCCTCTGCCTCCCAAAGTGCTGGGATTACACGCCCGGCCCATAAATGTAAGTTTAAATGTTCAAAGAAAAAAAAAAAAGACTACTGAACTTTAGCATTGCACATAGTGCACAGATAAGAACTTGGAAACAGCACATGAGCGAACACATTCAGAACTGCTACTCCTTCTAGATTTCTCCACAGGCTCTGAACTGTGGGTAACATATTTCCTTTCCATTTGTCACCTCTTTCTCCCATATCATTTTGAAGATGAAATATTGTATTGGGCATGTCAAGTTTAGACAGAGATCCTGTTCCACGATCTTGGAAGTTAGGTGGAGAATATTTTGTAGCCTCCCAGGGACAGTTGGAACACAGGCAAAATATCATCTTCAATTTCCTGTTTTCTTGTGTCTTCGCCCAGTTGGTTTTGGACCACCTAATTTCCCTTCTCCTTTAGTCACAACACACATTAATGAACACAAATAGATGCTTAGGCAGCTGCTGCCAGCTTTACACATTTGGTGTCTGATCTGATGGAGCGCTGCTGGAATGCTCCACTATGTTTAAGTATGTATACGTTCTGGACCGTTATGGAGAAAAGGAGCGATCAGAGCAAGCAGGGCTTCCTTGGTACTGTTGTCTAGTTCGTGCACTGTGTAAAGATGCCTGGCTGAGGGGGTGCATGTGGACTGAAGCCCAGTCCCTCCGTCACTCCCCACACTGTGTGCACCAGCAGGAGCTGCTTCAGAAGGAGTACTATTTTCTTCTCACAAAGACATTGTCCACTTGCCAGCCTATGGTCCCCAGGGGTTGCATCTGCTTAGAGGATGGCACTTGTGTCTAACTTGCCCACATAGAAGGAGCGTTCCTCATTCATTCAAGGCACATGCACTATGGATAACCTGCTCTCAGCATTGGTTAGGGTTACTCAGAGAAGGCTTCTTAAGAGAGAAAGATTTTGAGACAACTCTGAAGGAAGAAAAGTAGATAGGTTTCTGAAGAGAAAAACTGGGAATGCACAGACTTATTTAGGGGAGGGGCCAGATGTGGTAGAGACTCTCAGTGTCTGCCTGTTTTCCCCTCAGACACTGCCGTCTCCATATCTGTTGCATCTCTGTGCCTGAGGACTGTTTCCAGAACCACAGAGAGCTGTCTTACCCACCCAAGCTCTGCAGACTGGAAATGCTGGGGAACGAACACTTTCTCCAGAAAACAGCCCTCAACTACCCCAGTTCCCTTGTCTCCCTAGTGAGATGATTCTGAGGGGTGTGTTTTATACCTTTAATCAGAATGTGCTCTGTGGCAGTCAGCTTCATGATGCTGCCTTTACTGGATTCCCCACGTCATTTCTCCATCTCTCCTGCGGGGGCTCCTGCACCTCCCTTCGAAACTGCCTGCAGTTCCAACTGATGGTCCACTTCTGTGGGAACCCACACAAAGACACTGTTTGCCCAGCTAAAACAGAGAGGAGCTGGGATCAAGGGGAAGCTGGATACATGAGTAGGGGGCAATTTGTGGAAGAACTCAGAGACCACATTGAGAGGTTAGACTTGATGGAGGAGACAATTCATGTGCTGGATGACATATGAGCAATATATTTTTCTTTCAATTTATTATTTTCATATTTGATTTATTAATTCCTAGGTTTCTACAGGCTTTGCATTGCCCACTGAGTTCTGGCCAATAAAATCTTAGCTAAGCCAGGCACAGTGGCTCACATCTGTAACCTCAGCACTTTGGGAGGTTGAGGTTAGCAGATCCCTTGAGGTCAGGAGTTCAAGATCGGCCTGGCTATCATGGTGAAACCCTGTCTCTACTAAAAATACAAAAATTACCCAGGCATGGTGGCATATGCCTGTAATCCCAGATACTCAGAAGGCTGAGGCACAAGAATCGCTTGAACCCAGGAAGTGGAGGATGCAGGGAGCTGAGATCACACCTCTGCACTCCAGTCTGGGTGACAGAACATGCACTCCAGTCTGGGTGACAGAACACTCTGTCAAAAAAAAAAAAAAAAAAAAAAAAAAACAAGAAGAAGAAGAACAAAAAAGAAAAGAGAAAAAAGAAAAAAAAATCTTAGCTGAAGATAGACACTGCAATCTTCTTATCTGTCAGTTGTCAGTAAAAAGAAATTCTAGAGAGAGAAGTATGATTACGGTGTAAGACTGAGATGAAATTCAGAGCTATAAAACCATTCCCAAGATCTTGTTAGAGAAATATGAAGGTGAAAATAATCACAAGACTATAGCCCACATACAGGATTTTTATTTGTAGCCATCCTGTTCAATTTTTTTACCTTTAAAAAAAAAAACCAACTTTGTAAAATAATCTGAAAAGTCTCCTTAAGCACATTGGGTTTTCAAAATTTTAAGATTATTTCTTATGGTAGGAAACCTTGAATCCCAAAGCACTGCATAATAATTGGTTGTCAAGGGAGACTGCACGACTGTAACTGGTATCGGTAACTCCTAAATGTATATAAATAACTTACAGCCTTTGTTTTGTAGAAGAGTCTGAAATTCTGTATATGATTCTTCTCATTTAGACCCAGAATAAAATTAATAATGTCAGTGACTCTGGCAGACTCTTTGTCCTAAGACAACACATTTCTGTGGTTTAAATTAGAAATCTGGCAAATACATTATATTCTCTTTGCTTTGCAGGCTTAGAAACACAGATCAAATCTTGTATCGAAGCATTTCCCTCTGCCACACAAGTTCAGAAACCTAGAATCACCTTTAATATGTGGACTGTCATCAATCAATGTCACAGAAAATACGGTATTAAAAAAACTCTAGAATGCCAGTTTGTTAATTCATACTGGAATTCTTTCTGCAGAGGGGTCTGGGCACTCATATTCTCCAATCAGAGCACTTTTGCCCTGCAGGCAGCTACCCAAGGACCCAGATTGTAATCAGAAGTTTATGTGGCATTTATGAATTCAAAACAAAGGGAATTTGTTGAGTTGAATGGCTAATGGTTTCAAGCCAAATGAAGGCAACACTCCCGTTTTATTCCCAGGACCGGAATATTTTATGGATTTCTTTGTCCAGTGTCCTCATCACTATGGATAATATTGGATGGACACTGATAGTGTGTATCCTTGTGAATCTTAGATATTTTTAATACCTTGAACTAGTTAAAAGAAATTCTAGAGAGAGAAGTATGATTAAGGTATAAGACAGAGATGAAATGGGGTTCTTAACTATGGGTTTATGAACTGGATAACTAGAGATTCTCTTTTTTTAAGAAACAGGTTCTCATTCTCTTTCCAGACTAGAGTGCAGCAGCATGATGTTAGCTCACTACAGCCTCAAATTCCTGGGTTCATGTGATCCTCCTGCCTCAGCCTCCTTAGTAACTAGGACTCCAGGCTCACCATCAAGCCTCGCTAAATTTTTATTTTTTGTAGAGACAGGGTCTTGCTATATTGCCCAGGCTGATCTTGAACTCCTGGGCTCAAGTGATTCTCCTGCCTTGGCCTCCCAAAGTGCTGGAACTACAGGCATAAGCCACCATGCCCAGCCTGTATAACTAGGATTCTTGAGCACTTAGAAATTAAATGTAAATTTTGTGTCTATGCATATTTTCTCTGGAGAAAATTTATAGCTTTTATCAGACTCTCAGTGTGATTTGTTATTGAAACAGGATTAAGAACCACTGATGTCAATACAATCAAGTCCTGCCAGCCTGGGTCTCCACTTCTCCTTAAAATGACATTTTTAATGCTCCTGCTCTGATTCTTATGTGCTGTTTCAAAGCATTAACTCCTCTGGGGAGCTCTTATTTCCAGGTTTAGGGGGAAAAGAGAGTTCCTCAATGTAAACATGAAAGGTTTGATAATCAGAGAGAAATGGGAGGATATTCTACACACAGTGATCCGTGTGAGCCCAAAGTGTCCTGTTCAATAATTTAGATGCATTTTTAAAAATTTACCCTGTGTTATTTTGAAAGTTCTAAATTTGATTTATTTCTTCTCATGGTTAGTGGTCATAATGAGTAGAGACTAGCATTAAAGCTGGAAAAGCTTGGAAAGCAAGTATAAAAATGAATTCTAAATGCATTGGACCAAAGAGGATGAAATGTAAGTTTGATAGTCATGAAATTATCAACAGGAGTGTACTTACATGGATTCAGGCTATAGCAACTAATTGAGTGCTCACAAGCGGCTTTAACAGCTTGCTTGACTAGTTTACTGAAGCTGGGATTCAGTGGTGGTCTAGAGGCAATGAAGTTAAGGTGCCAAAGGTCCAAAATATCAGGAAGATGGAAATCTTGGAGTGGACCTAAATGTGCAATTTTCCCAGCCACCCTCACCCACGACCCTGAAAAGGTTCAGAGGATGCTCCATTTACCATGGCGCTGAGATATGTGTACATGATGGGCACCCCAAAAAGCAATGCTAAAGATGGTAGTGGGAGATGCCACCTGAGAACTGGTAATAGGCTGCAGGGACAGAAAGGCTATTAGAATACTGACCCTCAAAGATCAGTGGTAGCAACTCATGGATGGTAGGGTTCTTGGAAATGAACAGATGGACAGTCTACTAAGGTGTGGCTTTATCTATATAATTGAAAAACAGAAACCTGATTCAAGTCACTACAGTGGGAATTTACTGCCTCATACCCAGTTATTAAACCTAAGACTGTTTGCAAGCCTATAGCTCATTGATTGAGAGAAAGGCTCAGTCCCTTTAAGGAAATATCTTGCAATGTGGCAGTAAGTATATATTACAAAAAAACTTTCCTCCAAGCCTCTCCTGGAAAGGCCTCAGCCACTTAATAAAATGACTGTGCACTGAGAGAGAAAACACCCAACCTGTCTGGAAGCTATTATACACTGGTTCTGAGTGTGTACTAATCATTGGTGGTACCAAATGCCAACCTGGTCTTCTGGTCAAAACAAGGGCTTATGGAGGCCATGTGATAAATGGAGTCTTGACCTTAATCCATCACTGGACAGTGGGTCCAATGGATCTAGTTCTTTCCCTTGTTCCTGCATATATAGTTAAGATAAACATACTCAGTAATTGACTGAACCCCTGCCATTGGTTGCAGGATTCATTGTTTATTGTCTCTTCTTGACCCACTCCTATGGCCTCTATGGCTTCATGACATGGATGGCCTGGAGAAGAGATATGTAGATGGGCCTCTTGGAATGGGCATAGAGTATGAAGGCAATCATGTCCCATAAAAATGCCCAGCAGGGGTCATCCACTGCAGGCGAGTCACTCAGTGATCAGGTGGACAAGATGACTAGATGACTGGTCGTGTAGCTGTCAGCTGGCCTCCTTCCCCAGCCCCTCCAGCTGTTGCTCAATGGAGCAGGTACAAAGTATCAAGATGGAAGAGATGGAGGCTGCGCACAAGCTTAACAACATCTATATCTTCTCACCACACGTGAGTGCCCAACTGCCAACTGCAGAGGCCAAGGATGAGTCCCAGTATGCTACCATTCCCCAGAAAAACTAGCCAGGAATCTGGTGGTAACTGAATACTCTGGAAACACATCTATTCCCATGAGAAAGTGCATTCATGGGAATAGATGTGTTTCCAGAGTTTTCTTCCTTGTTCCAAATGCTTCTATGAGACCATGTCTTTTTTTTTTTTTTTTTGAGACAAGGTTTTGCTCTATCACCCAGGCTAGAGTGAATGTTGTAATCATAATTCACCGTAGCTTCCAACATGAGCTCTCCTAGACTCAAGATATTCTCCCACCTCAGCCTCCAGAGTAGCTGGGACTACAGGCACATGCCACAATGACTGGTTAACTTTTAAAATTTTTGTATACCGGATCTTGCTATGTTGCCCAGGCTGGTTCAAATCCTTTCTTTTCATGGTTAGTGGTCAGAATGAGTAGAGACTAGCATTAAAACTGGAAAAGCTGGAAAGCATGTGTGGATTGCCTCAAGCAATCCTCCTGTTTAGGCCTCCCACAGTCCTGGGATTACAGGCAGGGGCCACTGTGCTCAGCCAAGAATGTCATCTTTACCACCATGGTATCCCATACATCTGACCAAGAGGCTACTTTTACAGTGGAAGAGGTGTGGCAGCAGGTTCATACCATGGGATTTATGTTACCCTTAGAATATGTTATCACCCAGAAACAGCTGGTTTGAAAGAATCACCTGTGAAAGTCATGGTTACTGAAAGAATAACCTGCTGAAGGTCAGTTACGGCGCCAGTAGAAATACAGCACCCTGACAAATGGAGGGGCAGTACATTCTTTATATCAGCAACCAATATATGAGATTGTTTTCTCCATAGCAGAGACACACAAGGTGTGGCTTTATCTATACAATTAAAAAATGGGAAGGAGGAGGGTGGAGTATAGCGGCCCCTCTCATGAACACATCTAATAATCCAGTTAAAGAATATTTGCTTCCTGGCAGGTTTAGAAGCCTTAGTTCCTAAGGGAGAAAATGCTTCCAGTAGGGAACATAGTTGCAGACTCATTACGTTGGAAGCTATGACTGCTCAGTTGCCATTTTGTTTTCCTCGTGCCACTGAACCCAATAGGTAGAGATGTGCATTACTCTGCTGGCTGGGATAACTAATCCTAATTACTAAGGGGAAAGTGAATCACTGGATGTTTTAGGACAACATAGTCCATAGAAGCATTAAGGAGAAACTCTAATTTTAGGTAATCTTCAGCATATCAATTATTTTATATTATTTTAAACAATTTTTTTGTGGAGACTGGGTCTCGCCACTTTGCCCAGGCTGGTCTCAAACTCCTGGTCTCAAGCTATCTTCCTGCCTCCGCCTCCCAAAGTGCGACGATTACAAGTATGAACCACCATACCTGGCCCAGTTATTTTAAGTATGACTTAATACATCTAGGGACATGTGTTTTAACATGAAATGTGCAGAAGTGGGAATTCTTTTCCAACCTTTGGCCTGGGGAAAGGCCATGAAAAGTCAGTCTAGCCTAGGGATAAAAACAGAAAACTCAAAGTTTTTTTGAGACAGAGTCTTGCTCTGTTGCCAGGCACCAGGCTGGAGTGCAATGATGTGATCGTGGCTCACTGCAACCTCCACCTCCCAAGGTCACGTGATTCTCCTGCCTCAGCCTCCCGAGTAGCTGGGACTGCAGGTGAGTGCCACCATGCCCAGCTAATTTTTGTATTTTAGTAGAGATGGGGTTTCACCATGTTGGCCAGGATGGCCTTGATCTCTTAACCTTGTGATCCACCTACCTCGGCCTCACAAAGTGCTGGGATTACAGGCGTGAGCCACTGTGCCCGGCCAACTCAATCTTTTTATGGGTTACATGGGCAAGATACTGGGGGAGTGCAGAGGCTCAGTTTATGATCACTCTCTGAAATGACAAAGACTTATGAAACAAAAGAAGTTCAAAAGTAGAGTCAGTGCTGGGCTTGGTGGCTTGTGCCTGTAATTCCAATAACTGAAGAGGCTGAAAAAGAGGACGTTGCTTGAGGCCTGGAGATTGAGGCCAACGTGGGCAATACAGCAAAACCACACCTCTCTTTAAAAAAAAAAAAAATCCAACCACTTGGCCAGGCATGGTGATGTGTGCCTGTAGTGCCAGCTACTCAGAAGTCTGAGGTGGGAGGATTGCTTGAGCCCAGGAGTTCAAGGCTACAATAAGCCATGATCGGACCACTGCACTCCAGTCTGGGTGACAGAGTAAGACCCCAACTCTAAAAATAACAAAATAAAAACTTAAAAATGGAGTCAGATCAGAAAGAACTCAAAGACAGCAAAGAGGCTTACTACAAATACTCTCATCCTGCTGGTCCTGTCTATCACTCTCATGTTCTGCGGTGCTCCAGATTCTGGCAGAATTAGGTCAGACTGTGGTGGAATATAGTACCACAGACTTAAAGATGGTAATAACATTCCATTGTTTAATAAAAAATAGCTCCATGCTGGAAGAAGTGGAAAACACTCACCAATGGGAAATTTTCTGTTGGACCTTACCTAAGATGGAAGGTGTCCAGAATGCAGATGTAAATACAAGTCTGGAGTTCTGGACCCTAGACTGGTGGCTGATGGTCATTAGCACTGAAATACGGCACCAACAACACAGCTAGTGCTCAGGCCTCACTTTCATGGTCTTATGTGAAGCCCTTGTTCAACGACTAGACGACATCAATTTTAGACATGATAGATCACTTTTTGACTCCAGTTTGGTGGCTAATAGTCCAGATAATATTTACTACCCCTGGATGCTCATCCTACTGACAACTACTCCTTCATATTTTATAAAACAAGAAGATGGCTGGGCACGGTGGCTCATGCCTGTAATCCCCGCACTTTGGGAGGCCAAGGCGGGTGGATCACCAGATGTCAAGAATTTGAGACCAGCCTGACCAACATGGTGAAACCATGTCTCTACTAAAAATACAAAAATAAGCTGGGAATGGTGGCAGACACCTGTAATCCCAGCTACTCAGGAGGCTGAGGCAGGAGAATCTCTCGAACCTGGGATGCCGAGGTTGCAGTGAGCCAAGATCACACCACTGCCCTCCAGCCTGGTGACAGAGCGAGACTCCATCTCAAAAACCAAAAAAAAAAACCAAAAAAACAAAAACCCAAGAAGACCCTGGAGTGGAGATACAACTAGGGTCTGTTAGAGATGGTAGATTACAAATAAGAATCAAAAGTTTTCAGCCAGTCTTGGCTCACACCTGTAATCCCAGCACTCTGAGAGGCCACAGAGGTTGAGGCTGCAGTGAACTGAGATCACACCACTGCACTCCAGCCTGGGCAACAGAGCAAGACGCTGTCTCAAATTAAAACAAGAAAAAAATTGAGAGAGAAACTGAAAACAAATAAAAAATTTACAACTGAATGTGAAAGGGCAGTGGGGAAACAAACAAACAAAACCAAAATAAACAATTCAACGATTTCTACAGAACAGCTCCAGTGGCCCGTACTGGGTGTGCTGCACCAGGATTATTAGCAGGACTGCAAGCGAATCCCTTTAAATTTTACATAACTTTGAGTTTATTTTTTATTTGTATGTATTTATTTTTTTTGAGATGGAGTTTCGCTCTTGTTGCCCAGGCTGGAGTGCAGTGGCGTGATCTCGGTTCACTGCAAACTCTGTCCCCGGGTTCAAGTGATTCTCCTGCCTCAGCCTCCCAAGTAGCTGCGATTACAGGCATGAGCCACCATGCTCAGCTAATTTTTGTATTTTTAGTAGAAACAGGGTTTCTCCATGTTGGTCAAGCTGGTCTCGAGCTCCCAACCTCAGGTGATCCACCCGCCTTGGCCTTCCAAAGTGCTGGGATTACAGGCGTGAGCCACCCGTGCCCGGCCATAACTTTTAGTTTAAAGCTTTCTGTTCTTATTTGACAGGAGCTCTCCAACTTCTCACTGTATGACAGTGTTACATCATTTATAGAAGCTGTTGCATCAGGTTTCATTACTGTGGGAGAGGGAATGCAATTTTGGGCAATTTTCCTCGCATTTTTTTCTCAACAAATAGCTACTCATACACTATATTTTAATGGAAAGGCTTAATCCTTGTCATCAGAGCCTTCTTAGGAGTTTCTATTAAAGATATGCTTTTGGCCCATGTGAAGATGAAGTGCTGATTCCAGGCTATAAGGTGTTTCAGAATGTCACCCTTAAAAACAACGACAATATTAACTTTGAAAAAATAAAGCCAGTAATTTCTACTGCTTCTCAGTTCAAGTGGATCTGGGTCTGCTGATGTCCTGGAATAGAGAACAGAGCCCAGGCACAGAGACATGAAGCAATTTGCAGTCCAGTGAATCTCCCAACCTCCCTGCTGTGCAGAAAGGCCAGAAAGATCTGCTGGGCACCAGGCAGAATGAGTTATGGAAACTGCCCCTATGTTGGGGGACACATCAGAGGGCCAGGAGAGTGGGGAGACCCGGTTCCAGGCAGAAGGCTGTGGCTGCTGCAGGAATCAGGGCAAGAGATGAGGGTGCCTGAACTGAGCAGGTAGCCGCGGTGATGGAGGCGGGGCAAACTGAGAGGGGTGGTCAGAAAACAGATTGGTGGGCCATGCGCTGTGGCTCATGCCTATAATCCCAGCACTTTGGGAAGCTGAGGCGAGCAGATCATGAGGTCAAGAGATCGAGATCAGCCTGGCCAACAAGGTGAAACCCTGTCTCTACTAAAAATACAAGCATTAGCTGGGTGCGGTAGTGCATGCCTATAGTCCCAGCTACTAAGTATATAGGAGAATTGCTTGAATTGCTTGAAGAGAATTCTTGAACCCAGGAGGCAGAGGTTTCAGTAAGCTGAGATCACACCACTGCACTCCAGCCTGGTGACAGAGTGAGACTCTGTCTAAAAAAAAAAAAAAAAAGGGAAACAGATTGGTGGGCCTTGAGATTTCAAAGGTGGAGTAACTTCAAGTTCTGATTAGATTCTAGAATATTTCCATGAAATTTGTTCTGAAATTTCTCTGGAAAATAGAGAAGCATTCTATACACAGAAAAACAAAAACTTAAAGAGTGATTCCAGGGAACTCCGAGCTTTCAAAAGGAGCTTTTGTAGGCTTTTAAAATTTTTATGAGGCCTTACTAGAAACAGGATGGTCAGGTAAATAGGCCCACAGAGGAAAGATGCCAACTAACATCTGGATGAAATGATTCCCACCAGGTCCTGGTAACTTCATCAAGAATCAGAACACCAGTCAACCTGTGAGTAGAACACATATTTTGCAGAGTCATATTGGGTGGAGAATGCCACAAAAAATAGCATTTCCAGAGCCAGAGGTACTTTCAGGGCGGGTGGAGAAAGACAAGCACAGAGCGTTTCTCCTGACGGCCAGAGGACCACCAGGCCCAGATAGGAAAGGTCTCTCTCACATAGGGAGCAGCACCTGGGGTGCCAAGGTCACTCCGAGTTGAGGATTTGCAGCCTTAAGCACAAAGGCCTGCAGGTGGAGGAACTGAGTTGTTCATCAAGCTCGTCAGATGCAGCAGTTTGAGACTTTCTTGGGTTGGAATTTCCAATGGAGAGGAAAGGAACTAAAAGATGATATCCTTGGAGTCTTTGAAGTGTCATAGGAATTCCCAGTGGCGAGAGTGGATTTCAAATGAGAATCTAGAAGAGTGAGCCTGAAAGCCCCTCTGTCTGGTTTGTTTTTAATTTATTGTTATTATTATTGTAGAGACAGGGTCTTGCTATGTTGCCCAGGCTGGTCTCGAATGCCTGACCTCAAGTAATTCTCCTGCCTTGGCTTCCCAAAGTGCTGGGATTACAGGTGTGAGCCACCAGGACAGGCCTGGTTTATTGACAGAAGGGCGGAGCTGGAAACGTCTCATATGTCCATGTTCTGAGCTGTTTCTTCCCTTCCCAGGCACAACGGAAGGCCCTGGGCTCCTGGTTCTCCTGCCTGATCTCCTGGTCTTGCTGCTCCCCACTAAGTGGAGCCCTTAACCTGCTTTCTGACTGCACATTTTCCACAGTGTAGAGCAGATACTAAAGGAAGGGTAGGGATTGGGCTGCTTCTCAAGTTTGTTATAGCAAATACTGGGAAGCATAAGTGGAATCTTTTCCTTGGTTCACGGCTACTGCTTTCTTTCTGGATAGAAATCCAAAGGATCTCCTAATTGAACTCTAAGATTATGTGACCTATTTTGAGGTTTTTTTTTTTGAGACAGGGTCTTTTTCTGTCACCCAGGCTGGAGAGCAGTGGCACAAACATGGCTCACTGCATCCTTGACCTCCTGGGCTCAGGTGATCCTCTCGCCTCAGCCTCTTGAGTAGCTGGGACTATAGGTGTGCACCAATATGCCCAGATAATTTTTTAATATTGTTTTTTTTTCTTTTTTAGAAATAGGGTCTCTATGCTGTCCATGCTTGTCTCGACCTCCTGGGCTCAAGCAATCCTCCTGCCCTGGCCTCCCAAAGTGCTGGGATTACAGGTGTGAGCCACTGCGCCAGGCCTACTTTGAGAATTTCTAGCTAACATGACATATATTCTGTGTTTAAGTCCTTCAGTGTGATTAATAGCCACATACATTATCAGCAATAGTTTAAATATATGTGTTGTGATCATAAAAATTGCAAGTCAAAGAAATAAATGATCTGTAATAGTGTTTCCCCTTCCCTGACTTGAGAGAATTCCACAGGCTGTGCCAGCTCCTGACTGGGATCATCCTCAGACTTACCTGCTCCTTGAACTGGACACAGTAGTGACAGTTCCTGTGACAGGTTTTTCACAACTTTACTTGATGCAGTGAATGCCCAGGTTAGACTGTCTAGAACAGATTACCTTGAGCTTGGCACTTTGGCATTTTAGACTAGATAATTCTTTTTTTTCTTCTTTTTATAGAGAACAGGGTCTTGCTATATTGCTCAGGCAGGTCTTGAACTCCTAAGCTCCAGCTATCCTCCCGCCATTGCCTCCCTAAGAGCTGGGATTCCCTGTGTCCGGCGGGACTGGATGATTCTTTACTGGGGGGCTGTCATGTGCACGGTAGGATATTTGGCAGCATCCCTGGTCTGGCCACACTAGATTCCAATAGTGTCCCTCCTTCCAAGTTGTGACAACCAAAAATGTCTCCAGACACTGCCAAATGTCCCCTTTCTGGCAAAATCACCCCTACTTGAGAACCACTATCTTAGATAAATCCACCTTCCTTCCCCACTGGATATATAATTGATCATAAAGTCTGATGAATCAACATTCTTGAATTATCTCTCAAGTCCATTTCCTCTTCTCTGTTTCCAGTGTTCCTGGTTTTCCAAGGAAATGTACAGGGCTGTTCTTAAGGTTTGGATGGAGTCAGGAAGAGTAACCCTAGAGCAGAGTATTAGCCACGGCTGGGATTGCAGGAGCTCATGGTGGCCACTGGGTGGTGTCCGTACAGCACCGAATCTGGAACCTATAGGTGTGCTCAGAACCAGGACCCTGCATTGCCCTAGAAGCAGCTGGACATGACTCCACCCAGGCTAAGTCAGTAACATTTGGCACCATGCATCAACAGAGTGCCTACTGTGTGCTGGGCACTCAGAAGGTGATTTACCCATAATCATAAGAAGCATAGCTAACCACTATTGAGCATTTCCTCCATGCTAGACATTGGGTTCTGTGCATTGCGTGGATTATATTCTTGAACTCTCATAACAATTCTAAGAAATAGATATATTTGTTTATTTATTATCTCATTTCACAGATAAGAAAACAGAGGTAGACAGATGTTTAAAAACTGAAAAAAAAACATTTAATTCTTTCAAAAATGCTCAATATATTCATTTAACTATTGGAATCTACTGTGTGTCACATAGTCTTGTAGATGCAAGGTGGTATTTTTAACCCCCTATTCTATGAGAGAAAGCAGATCTCAGAATGTGAGAGTTATAGTCCAGGTTTGCACAGCTTGCTGAGTTAGTATTTTAACTCAGGGCGATGTGTCTGATTCTGGCACCTCCCTTTGCATCCGTATTAGAACACAGCGAGAGGGTCCCCAAGCCATGCCTCCTGCTGGCCTGTCTCTCGCTGGTCTGCTCCACAGTGGGACCCTCGCATGCATCCATGTGTGTCAGACAAGGCTCTGGGCACCCAAACATGAACCAGACAGACCTAGAGCTTGCTTTCAGGGAGCCCACAGTAAGGGGGTGCTCATGGAAGACAGCTGTTCAACCAACTCATCCCAGAAATTGTTATGTACAATTGTGCTGACTGCTAGAAAGGAAAAGCACAGGACAGGAAGTTGTGAAATTGTTTCAGGGAAGCTAGCCTTGTGTAGGAAGTCAGGGTGAACTTCATGGGGAAGGGGAATTTGGGCTGAGAGTTCAAGGTTGAATACCAGTTGATTGAGCAATGAGTCATAGAGGAACTGTCTACACGAGGAATAAGACTTCGAGGCTGGGAAAGAACTTAGTCCTAATGGTCAGAAGGGTGCAGGGCAGTGAGCAAGGGATAAATAATAAAAATCCCAATTCATAGAAGTAAATGCAACTGATGTTTCCACGTGTGTTATTCTAACCAATTCTGGTAAGAGTATGGGCTCTGGAGCCAGACAGGCTAGGTTTGAATCCTTGCTCCACCATATATTGGTTATATCACATTGGGCAAATTCTACCCTCTCTGTGCCTCTAATTTCATCATCAGTAAAATGCGAGTGAAATTGCCCCTATCCTTTCAGGCTGCTGTGAGACTTAAATGAGTTAATACACGCAAAGCACTTAGCAAAGCACCTGGCACATTGTAAGCACTATTTTTTATTACTGCTGTTATACAGTGTGATACATACAAGTTTACATTCTACTCTCTTCGTTTTACAAGAAAGCATCTCCCCATGTGGTTAAAAAACTTCTTTGTAAATGCACACTGTGTGTGAGCACATGTTTGTAAGAGCATGGGGGAAAGCTAAATGCCTCTCAGTGTGGTAATGTGTTACTTCAAAGAGAACAGGGTGGGAGGACTTTATCCACTTTTTCTTTATGCAACTCTTTATTGCTCCTCTGGGAACAACAGCAAAAAAGAACAAAACCACCTAAAGAATAGAATAGAGAGCCTAGAAACAGACCCACACGTATATTTATGTGTGGGATTCATGACAAAGGCTCTATTCCAATTTATCAGAGTTATTTTAAATACATGGGTTGATGGGATAACTAAGCTGAAAAATTGAACCTTGACTCCTTCCTCACAACTACCAGATATTAATTTAGAATGGATCATAGACTTAAATGTGGAAGCTAAAATAAAGCAGTGAAGCTTCTAGGAGAATATAGGTGAAAAAGAGTTCCTAGACAGAACATAAGATTGATAAATTGGATTTTACCAACATTAAGAACTTCTGTTCACCAAAAGACACTATTAAGAGAGCAAAAAGGGGCTGGGCGTGGTGGCTCACACCTGTAATCCCAGCACTTTGGGAGGCTGAGGCAGCTGGATCATCTGAGGTCAGGAGTTTGAGACCAGCCTGGCCAACATGGCGATATCCCGTCGCTGGTAAAAACACAGAAATTAGCCAGGCGTGATGCTGCGTGCCTGTAATGCCAGCACTTGAGAGGTTGAGGTGAGAGAATTACTTTAAACCAGGAGACAGAGATTGCAATGAGCTGAGATCGTACCAATGCCCTCTAGCCTGGGCAACAGAACGAGAGTTTGTTTCAAAAAAAAAAGCAAAAAGAAAACTCACTGGGAGCAAATATTTGCAGTACATATATCTGACAAAGGAATCATACTAGAACAGTTAAATAATATATATGAAATATAATATATGATATTCATAACATCAGGAGGAATATATGTAAAGAATTAAACAGCAATGAGAATAGTGAACTACTAACATGATACATGAAAAACATGGATGAATCTCAAAGACAATGTTTAATGAAAGAAGCCAGACACACAAAAAGTGTGTGTGTGTGTGTGTGTGTGTGTGTGTGTGTGTGTGTGTGTGTGTATATATATATATATATGTATTATTATTTTTGGAGACGGAGTGTTGCTCTGTTGCCCAGGCTGGAGTACAATGGTGTGATCTTGGCTCACCACAATCTCTGCCTCCCGGGTTCAAGCGGGTCTCCTGCCTCAGCTTCCCAAGTAGCTGGGATTACAGGCATGTGCCACCATACCTGGCTAATTTTGTATTTTCAGTAGAGACAGGGTTTCTCCATGTTGGTCAGGCTGGTCTCGAACTCCTGACCTCAGGTGATCCGCCTGCCTCGGCCTCCCAAAGTGCTGGGATTACAGGCGTGAGCCATCGCACCCAGCCCCAAAAAGTATATATTATGTGATTCCATTTATATAACATTTTAAAATAGGATAAACTAATATATGGTGGTAGAGATCAGAATAGCAGTTACTGTTCGAGTGGGTACTGATTGGAAGGAGGCACAAGGATGTCTTTTGGGGTGTCAGAAATTTTCTGTATTTTTTGGGGGGTGGTAGGGGACAGAGTTTCACCCTTGTCACTCAGGCTGGAGTGCAGTGGTGCAATATCGGCTCACTGCAACCTCTGCCTGCTGGGTTCAAGTGGTTCTCCTGCCTCGGTCTCCTGAGTAGCTGGAACTACAGTCACAAACCACCATGCCCGGCTAATTTTTGTATTTTTAGTAGAAATGGGGTTTCACTATGCCGGCCAGCCTGGTCTCAAACTCCTGACCTTAAATCCACCTGTGTCAGCCTCCCAAAGTGCTGGGATTACAGGCGTGAGCTACCACACCTTGCCAGTGTTCTGTATCTTGATCTGGGTGATAGTTCCACAGGTGTGCACATAAGTAAAAAGTTATTAAGCTTAGGATTTCTGCACTTTGCTGATGTAAGTTGTATTTCAATAAAAAGTATTTTTAAAGTCATAGAAATAAAATTCAAAGGCAAATAACTAATTTACAGTAAATAATAATTAACCACACAAAGAAATAAGGTATCATGAGCAAGGACTAGCAGAAATGAAAACAAAGAGATTCAGAATAAAAAATCCAGTAATGGAGTTATCAGCGTTTCTATAACAACATGCTCCATAAGTTTAAAAAATGACAGAAATGCTTGAGAAGCATGTGTAGGAAATAAGAAACTATAAAGAATTGCAAAGCAGACTTGAGAAAAATAGACTTTCTAGACATAGAGTCATAAAATAATTATAATTGAAAACTCAATATATGGAACTCCCTTTTCCCTGAAGATGGAATAGGTGTACTTTATTCTTCCTGCCGAGAACAACTAAAGTTTCTGTACATTTTATGTAAAATAAACGTAAGACTTTGGAAGATGTGCAGAAGAAGGCAGATCAGATAGGGACTTTGGGATTGAAGGAGTGACACAGTAATGAGTTCTCTATATTTTCTTCCTGCCTCATATATCCCAGACTTGGAAGCGAAGAAGCAAGCAATTTGCAAATGCCAACATGCGCAGACAAGAAAAGGGCCAACCAAGACTTGCTCTTTCCAGCCAGAAGACCAGGAAAGGGGAGCAGGAGAGCGCAGAAAGACAGAAAACTTCTAAACAATAACTGCTATACTCTGGCCAAACACCAAAGGAAAAACTGTGATTCCCCCGCCACCCACATCCGCAAAGGCCAAGTGGGGAGAGTGTAGATTTACTATGACACTGATGAAGCAACTCCACCCTTGTGGGTGCGTGCCTGTAATCCCAGCTATTGGGGAGGCCGAGATGAATGGCTTGAACCCAGGAGGTGGAGGTTGCAGTGAGCCGAGATTGTACCGTTGCACTCGAGCCTGGGTGACAGAGCGAGAGTCTGTTTCAAAAAAACTGCAAAAAGGTGGGCCGTGTATAGTGGCTCACCCTTGTAATCTCAGCACTTTGGGAGGCCGAGGCGGATGGATCACGAGGTCAGGAGATGGAGACCATCCTGGCCAACATGGTGAAATCCCGTCTCTACTAAAAATGCAAAAAATTAGCTGGGCGTGATGGCGCGCGCCTGTAGTGCTACTCGGAAGGCTGAGGCAGGAGAATTGCTTGAACCCAAGAGGCGGAGATTGCAGTGAGCCGAGATGTCACCACTGCACTATGGCCTGGGTGAGAGTGTGAGACTACGTCTCAAAAAAAAAAAAAAAAAAAAAAAAAAAAAGCAAAAATGCAACTCAAAAAATGGGAAAAAATATTTGAAGTACATATATCTAAAAAAGGAAACATACTATAAAAGCTAAAAAAAATATATGAAAAATATATTAT
>CAUYQU010036234.1:0-41283 GCA_963574635.1 Cheracebus regulus
GGCCCGGCTCCTCCCCCAAGCCGGCGTGCGTCCCATGACAGCTCCCGCCCACTGCCCGGCTCCTCCCCCAAGCCGGCGTGCTTCCCATGACAGCTCCCGCCCACTGCCCGGCTCCTCCCCCATGCTGCCGTGCTCCCCATGACAGCTCCCTCCCACTGCCTGGCTCCTCCCCCAAGCCGCAGTGCTCCCCATGACAGCTCCCGCCCACTGCCCGGCTCCTCCCCCAAGCCGCAGTGCTCCCCATGACAGCTCCCTCCCACTGCCCAGCTCCTCCCCCATGCTGCCGTGCTCCCCATGACAGCTCCCGCCCACTGCCCGGCTCCTCCCACATGCTGCCACCATGTGCTCCTGGGCCACATGCCTCGCTGAAGGCTCCACCGGACGTTCTACACCCAACACAAACCTGTCATTGCAGGAGGTCCCGAGAGCACCACTCCACCTCAGGACTGACAGCAGAGGCCAGGTAAGAAAGCGAAAAGCAGCGAGGCACGCCAGGCACTGCGAGGGAGGGCCCACGTGGCTGTTTGTACAGGGACCCTCAGGGTCACAGAGACTCACTCTGGGGCCAGGGGACACCAGGCGCTTTGTCTGCAGGACCCGGTGGGCTGGAAGAGCGTCTTCCAGGCAGACCTCAGAGCCCCCCGTGAGGAGCTATCCTAAGGCAGATGTGCTGGAGACACTGGGGGTCTTCAGTGACTGCAGAGGATGTCTTGCCTTTTCCTGAGTCATGGCCAGCGCAGCCCTCACACAAAGGGGTCCCCCTCACTGCTGCTGCAGACTGGCACAGGGACAGGGGCGGTGGCTGGGGCTGGGCCGGGCAACACGTGGGGAACTGGCTGTGTCCTTGCAGTCAGCCAGGGGAGCGTCCCTCCAGGAGGGATCCAGGTCAGGAGGAAAGAAATGCTCTCTCTCCAGCGCTGACATAGCGAGGCCTGTGCCTGCTTCACTGTCCTGGAACCAGACACTTCCTGTCACCCAGGATGGAAAATGCATGGCAGGAACAAACATTTGAAATTCCAGACTAAGTCCTCAAGTTGGGTGCGGGAAGGCGATGGAGGAGAGGGATTCTTCGGGAGAAGGATGCTTTAGTGGGGCGCACCACAGTCAAGGGTCTGCTCTTCCATCCCGCTGTGCGCTCTGCCCTTGGTAGGGAGACTGCAGCCGAGGGAAACATAGAAATAAAGTGCAATTGAAAATTCAAAAATAGAAGTTAAAAGACTGACTAGAGCATTATTTCTATAAGGAGATTCTGACTTCAGTGAGAACTCCCATTTCCTCCTGCGGATGAAGAAACGTTGTGGAAGCGTCTCAATGTTCCTGGAGGCTTTCCTGTTGCTGTCACCTGTGACGGCTGTCAGCGGCCGGGGCCTCCCGAGGCCAAGCAGCCCTGAGCTCTGTGTCTGCACTGGCAGCACCTGCATGGGCCTCCCCCTTTCCACCCGGAGTCCCCGTGGCCAGGCCCTGGGTCGGGCCCCTTCTCTGGAACTTCAGACTCCTGGAGAATGGGTCTTTCTAAAACACAAGTATAATTACATTCTCCCCCAGGCCTCTGCTTCTGAGGACTGACCATACAGTGTCAAAGGCTGGATCGAGTATAAAAACAGAACTCTGGCCCATCCCTACCCAGGAAGCCAGATGCTTATCGACAATACACAGCCCAGGAGGCCAGTGGCCGCGTCCGGCTTGCAGGAAGCCAGATTGCCATCTTCACTCAGTGCAGGAAGCTCAACAGTAACTTCTGTGATCATCCGTCTCAGGGAGCCAAGATCTGACCCGTCCTGACAGCTTCCTAAATTTTGTCCCTGCTTCCAATTCAGAACCAGCCAGAGAGTGCCAGCTATGCCCCCAGGACGCCTACCTCTCATCAGAGCTCGGAGGTCCCAGGGCCTGGCCCCCAGCAGGCCACACCTGGGGCTCTGTGCTCTCAGTGAGGCTTCCCTGTGGCTAGTGTCTCTCCCTCCTGCCCTTGCTTGTCCTCACCCAGTGGCCTTTGATTATTTCACACTTCAAAGTTGGCGGTGGCTGGTCCCCTGTCCCGGGTGGAACTGGGAGCTGTGGGATGGGCCACAGCCCGCACCTGGGACTGTCCAGCCTCACTCCCAGCTCCAGGCCCACTCTCCTCCCTGGACTGCTCCTCCACATCTCTCTCTCTTCCTCCCTCCCTCCGCCTGCCTCTTGACTCAGCTCCCAACTCAGCCCTTCACTGCGCTGGGTTCACCGCTGCCTTCCTCTAAGCTTTTACAGAGGTCCGTTGCCTTCCACCTCCCCCACGGCGGGCAGGAGCCCTCTGTCCTGGCTTATTGATTAGCCAGTCTGTCTATCCCGTCCTGGGCCTGCGCCTCCAGTGGGGGCTGGGGGCTGAGTCGGCCGGGCAGCCGCAGGATCACAGCCAGGCTCTGCTTCCAGGAGCGGAGAGCTGAGATTCTGCTCCAGCTGGCCCCCACGTGCAACGCCATCCCCGGGCATGCCAGGAATGTTGAACCGTGGTCCCATCCTCTCAGCCACACTTTCGGGATCATTGATGCCACTGCTCTTGCTACACATAACCTATTTTCAGACAGGACCGTTCTTATTATTCATTATCATTTCTAGGGCATCTTTTGACGTGACTGCATTTTCTACTTCAGGCCATAAAAGCTGCAGCAGCATTTAACTCAATTGAGGTAAAAATAATTTGGATAGCTGCTGCACCACGAAAAATTCCAACTATGATTTTGTGTAGTGAGATTCAGGAGCCCACGTGTCCGTGAGGGAAGGTTTGCAGCCAGGGTAAGGAATGAGTCGGCCTTAAGGAGCCTCCATGCCCAGGAGAGGAGGGAGGAGCCCCTTCCTCCCTGCACGTCCCAACCTGGATGGCACAGGCGGCCACACAGCCGGCTCAGTGCGTTTGGTAACTGTGTGAGTGAAAGAACACAGCCTGCGCAAGCCTTTCACGGCCAAGCCCCCTTGAAAGGTGCTGTGTCCGCAGACAGTGGCAGGGCCTGTGTGACATCATTGAGGGCCAACGTGTGAACAGGCCGGTTTACAGCGCAGCCCTGTGACATGATCGAGGGCCATGGTGTGAACACGCCGGTTTACAGCAGGACCTGTGTGACACGATTGAGGGCCATGGGGTGTGTGAAATGCGGGTTTACAGCGTGGCCCTGTGATGCGACCGAGGGCCGTGGTGTGGACACGCTGGTTTACAGCTGTGACCCACGTGTGGACCTGCACACAGACCAGGTCAATGGGTGTCTGAATCTCAGTCTGCTGTGGCCCCCGTGAAATGCCCGCATTTTCTCGTGGTTTGCGTAAGAACAGAGCCTGCATCCACCGTCTTCACTGTCAGGAACCTCGGCAGCAACCCCCTCACCTCCACTTTGTTCTAAATGTTAGGTTCTTTATAAGCATCTAAAGCCTTCTTAGGAACATTTAACATCTCCTTCACAATCCACTTGGCCAGGCACGTGGCTCATGCCTGTAATCCCAGCAGTCTGGGAGGCCAAAACGGGCAGATCATGAGGTCAGGAGATTGAGACCATCCTGGCAAACATGGTATAACCCGGTCTTTCCTAAAAATACAAAAATTAGCTGGGCGTGGTGGCCGGCGCCTGTAGTCCCAGCTACTCGGAAGGCTGAGGCAGGAGAATCGCTTGAACCTGGGAGGCAGAGACTGCAGTGAGCTGAGATCACACCACTGCACTCCAGCCTGGCGACAGAGCAAGACTGTAAAAAAAACAAAGTCCACTCCTGTCTTCCACTGGTTTTCTTATTGGCTTCCTTCCAAAGATCCCGGCCAGCTGCGCCAGCCCTGAGGGACCAGGAAGTCCACAGGGACTTCAGTGGCCTCGTCCACCTTCGGGTAAAATTCTTTTAATCACTCAGGAGAAGGCTGCTTTCTGAACTGACAATGTTACAGCCCTCACCAGGCAGCTTACCTGAAAACACTGCTATCTTTCTTCTTGAAAAGTTGAGGAAAATGCTCTTTGGAAATGTAAACACCAAAAAAAGTTTTTTCTTTTTCCATAACGCTTTCATGCCTCATTTCTTGTATTGAAACTAGAGCTTAGTCTCGACTCATTTATAAGGCGCCTTCCCTGCCCGAAGCTGGAGCGTGCCCCTGTGATAGGCAGGCCTGAGAGTTCCGCGTCCCCACCACGTGTCATGCAAGGAAACAGGGAGGAGGACGACGTTCAAACAGGAAAACAAAGTTCCTTTTATTTGAGGGGATCATGGCATGATTTGGGTGTTTATGCATGTTGACAGCTTAACATGGAGTTTAAGCTCAAATTCAATATCCAGCACAGAGTCCCGCAACTGTCTTTAAGATGCTTTTGTGGAGGAATGGTTGAGAGATTGGAAACCGCGTCCCCAGCGGCGTGGAGGGAGGGCAGGTAAGGCCTCGGGAGGATGACAAGGCAGGAACAGGAGCCTGCCAGGAACAAGCAGCGTCTGGGGAGATGCTGAAACCAGACGCTAGGTCAGCCGGGAGGCTGCGGCACCTGAAACCAGAGCTCTGGACGGTCTTCGCCAGGGCGGGGTTCACAGCTGCACTCCACGGGCAGAGCCCATCTGAGGGGCCTCCTGTTCCATGGTGGCCTCGGGAGATAGGCAGCACTGGAACAGACACCCACAGGTCACCGCGTGGAAAGAGGCTCTGTGTGCACCAGCTTCTCCCGACAGCCGCTGTGGTTCACACCATGGTCATGACCTTCAGGGCCGTCGGCTGGAACCTGCGGATCTTCTTCTTCAGGGCCTTGGAGGCCTTGATACGGCACAGCTTGGGCACAGGGGATAAGAGTGGCCTCAAGCTGACTGGGGCCACCTGGGGCCAGGCCAGCTCCACGTGCCTTGCCGCTGCATGGCCCAGTGCCAGGCCGCAGTCCCTGCTCCGGGCGCCGCCCTCCCCATTGCTGCTCCCGGACTCCTGGTCTGCGAATCGATTGGTGGTGTGGTCACTGGCCTCCCCCTCGCTGGTCTCTGGGATGACTGAGGGGAACCACGGGTCACACTCGGCTGAGTGCTTGGAGGGCTCTGAGTCACTCCTGGTGTGGGCATCCTGGCGGACCAGTGCGGGCCGAGCCCGGGCCTGTGGGCCACCCACTCTCCTGGCCGTGGGCCTGGAAGGCCCCAGGTTAGACTCTGGATAACCAGCCAGGCGGGCGCGCGCCGAGATGTCCACGGTGGACTGCCAGCGGCGGTGCTTCCTCCTGGCCGCCGAGGTGAGCAGTGCCGCCTCGAAGGGGAACACGGCGTGGGCTGAGGTCCGCTGGCTCTCCTGCGGGGCCACCGCCAGGGGGACGAGGACTGGCATGGGGTAGAGGGTAGATTCGGAACAGGAGCGCCCGGGCACCTCCCAGGCCAGGGCCGGCCTCCTCTGGAGCGCGCCCCTCCCTGGGGGCCAGTGGGCAGGGTCCCACTCTAGGGACAGCTGGGGGGTGGCATGGGCACCCTCAGGCCTCTCCAGCCGCAGCGGCGGCTGCCCTGCGAACCTCAGCACCTTGTCTATGGGCCTTCTCTTGATCTTTTCAGCCTTGCTCTTGGGGGGACCCATTTTCAGCCATGGCGGTGAAGGCTTGCTGGCAGTAAAGGGCAGGTGGGCAGAGTGCCCAGAGGATGGTGGGGGGCTCTCGTCCAGCCTCCTGGATGGCAACATGTCGTCTTGTCCACAGTCCTGAGCTGGGGGTGTGTGCAGGGCCTGCGAGCTGGGAGACGGCCCCGCCATGGTCTCCCTGAGGCTGCAGTGGTTCGAGGGCTGGGACCCCTCTTCTGGAAGGGTGCCAGGGTGCTGAGGACCCTCAAGGGGCACGGGTCCCTGCTGCTGGGGGCTGCCCCTGCTGGCACCCCTCCTCTGAGCTGGCCCTCCCTCATCCTCCCTCCCTGGGGCCAAGACCAGCTTGTTAAGTCGGCCTCCACCATCTGTACTCCAGCCACCCTGCTTCTGTGGGGACGGGGACGCTGCTCGCCTCCGAGGTCCCTGCTCTCCCCCGCTACCCTTTGCTGGGGTCTCCCGGCCCCACAGATGCAGCAGCCTGTCGATATAGGCTCTGGCTCTGGCCGGGCCAGCCTCGAGGACCAGCCCAGTCTGGACGGTGCTCAGAGCTGCAGGGCCCAGGGGGGCCTTCCTGGGGGACGAGGGGCCACCGCCCTGCAGGGTTTCCTTAGTCAGGGCAAACAGGGGGCTCTGCAGAGCTACTGCGTGCAGGGGGCTGGGGTACGGGTACACCTCCCTGCCTCCCTGCGACACCAGGTCCTGCCGATACTTGGGGTCCAGCACGTGCAGCGGGATGTCTGCACCCTGGCAGAGGAGCCCGAGGAGCTCAGGGTCGGGGCCGGCTTTCTGGAGCGCCATGTCTGCCGGCAGGGCTCTGTCGAGATCACCTGGTAATGAGAAAAATGAACAAACACCTGAAGATGGAGAGGATTTAGTGTGCTGTTGATTTCATTTCACGTGTGGCAGACAGGAAGGAGACGCTGCTCATTGCTGCTTCAAGGAACTCCTGGGCCCTCTGGGAGACAGCGATTCTCAGCCACTGGGGTCCCCCTAGATAGAGATTGCAGGGCCCCATCTGCATCTGCAGCACAACCCCCTCCGCCTGTTCCAAACCTTCCCCTTGAGGAAGAGTGCATGCGGACTGAGAATCGCCAGTTCAGCACACTCATTTCCCTGAAGGTTTGGAGGCTGCCCAGACGGAAGAGGCCCCGCAGCCATGGGATGGAGCCCCAATGGAGGCCAGGGATGGAGGCCAGGGAGGGAGGCCAGGGGGGGAGGACGGAGGCCAGGGAGGAAGGTCAGGGCATGAAGTCAGTCCCTGCAGATGCCTTGGAGGAAACCATGGGGCTTCGCAGTAACTAAAGACCAAATGGTTATTACTAAACCAGGCCTTGTATTAGAAATAAAATGAGGCCCAAAGTGACACCCGTGCCTTTGGAGACAGTCTGAAGACAACTACAGCCCCTCCCGGGCCAGCAGGTGGGATCCAGGAGTGAGCCCAGTTCTCTCCCAACCAGCTCTTTCAACCCGACTCTCACTCCAAACACCAGTGGGTCCAGGATTTTTACAGGATGTTTTTAAACTTGCTGATGTGTTTTGAATACGGGTCAAAGCGCTCTGTGCTAGAAGAGCCGGCAGTGACACACCCGGCTGCGTTGGATTCCTGCCTCCCTCCAAACAGCCACATGGCCCGCGGAGGCTTCCAGCGGCTGTTAGAGCCGCAGGGCACCCTCTGTGGGTCCCAGCTCTGCCCTCAGCAGCTAGGGGCTGCACTCCGGACCCCCGGGCCTGAGATGAGACCCCTACCTTCCCTGGCGGTTTCTTACCTGTAGACACTGGCCTGGGCCAGAATGTGCCTGATGGCCGGCCTGCCCCTCCCAGGCTGCCCGGGGGCTTGCCGCCCTCCTTGGCAGCCTGGGGTCTCCACACCGGCACAGTAGTCTCATCAACCGACCGGGGCCTCCAGTCCCCCATGCTGGGCCTGGCCTTGGAGGCCTGGGCCACAGGCAGCAAACTGCCCAGCGAGGGGGAGACGCGGTCACTGCAGACGGAGGCACAGGACGTTGACAGCGAGCAGGAGCCACCGTCACTCAGCTCGTAAAAGCCTGGACAGAGCAGACACGGCAGGTCAGTGACCTCCTCCAGAAGAGCCCAGGGCCCCTCTCCTCTGGAGCTTGTCACGGCACAGGAGGGCCCGGGGGAACCCCTGAGCTGAGGCTATTGGAGGCTGTGGGCCATCATCCATACGGCCAGCCTGGGAGAGTGTGGCTCCAGGGAGAACGTTCAGGATTCTTTCCAGGAGCTCTTAGTAGGCTGGTCAGAGCCCTCTCTACCCGTGCCCTCCAGCACTGGCCCTCCCTTTTCCTGGCAAGTGGTCCCTTTAGCACTGGGTAGCTGATGCCTGCTTGAGGGGTGGCCTCTTAGGATTTCAGCCCTTTGAGGACAGGCCCCTGGCACCTGTCCCGCTCTCCCTGGTGCTGCCAAGGTAAGGTGAGGAGGAGACCGGTCTGGGGAGGTGCTTCAGCCCCAGGCCTCTTGAGTCCAAAAACATCACTTAGACCACCATGTGATCTTTGCAGATTACGAAAATAAGAGTGAGGTAGCCAGTTAATATCTATGCCCTTTTTCCTAAACCCCTTTACTAATAGTATTTCCTTTTAGTACTCTTCAGTCGTATATGCTTTCTCAGGCTTCCGTTGCCTCCTAACATTCAGATGGGCCTGACGCAGCACCCTCCCTGCCGGACACTGGAGCGCTGGAAGTCCAGCCCGAGAAGTGCTGGCGGTGTAGGCTTCCCCTCTGCCGGCGCTGCGGGCTGCCCTGTGTCCGGGAGGTCAGGGCGCCCGGGTACCTGAGCTGGGCCTGCTATCGCTGTCCAGGGCCTCTCCTGAGGTCGTGCCCAGATCCAGCTGCAGCTTGCTGATCTGCAGGTCCAGCTGGTCCAGGTGGGTCTTCAGGCCAATGTCTTGCTGTCTCAGCTGGGACTGAGGAGGGAAAGAAGAGGAAGGGAACAATTGTTCCTGCAGAAACCAAAACTGAAGACGCATTGTGAACACGACTCAAACTCCCGAAGTCCACGTGAAAGCCCTCTCTCAATGTGGTGCTGCCCCTGCTCGTTCTGAAGCCATGTCCTTGCTCCGCTGTTCACTGACACCCATTCCCCTACTCCCACACACACACGTGGGTTTTTCTCCAGCTCAGACTGCTTTGCTTGTCAGCATTTCTCAAATTACACATTTCTTTATAAGGATACAGAACACTACAGCATAAGAGAGTGAAACACAGCAGCTCCTTTTGGCAGACAGGAGCGATCTCCATCCTCTGCGTTGCTGCGTTTTTCAGCCTGCCTAAGAGTGCACTCTCCTGCGCTCAGGCTTTCCACGTGCCGTGCCTGGGCGCGGCGACGTCCCCTCACTCGGCCGCCTCTGGGTCCCTGGTGCCTGGAAAGCACAAACCTTTCGACTTTTCCAGAAGGTGAGAAAGGCCAGTGGAAAGACAAACACTCCCCTTCACTGTTCAGTCCCTTCTCCCTCCCTGATAGAAGTCACATTTTGAACTGTGACAGGCTTTGGTAGAGCTACCAGGAGAGAAGTTTCTCAGCCAAACCTGGAAAATGTCAGCTTTCCCTGGAATAAAAGCAGCTCGAAAATCTGCCTTCAGGATCTTTGGTTTTGTTTTTGAGACAGGGTCTTGCTCTGTTGCCCAGGCTGGAGCACAGTGGTGCAATCACGGCTCACTGCAGCCTCGACCTCCTCAGGCCCAGGTGATCCTCCCACCTCAGCCTACTGAGTCTCTGGACTGCAGGCATGAGCCACCATGTCCCACTAATTTTTGTATTTTCTGTAGAGACGGGGTCTTGTCATGTTGCCCTGGCTGGTCTCCAAGTCCTGCTTTTAAGTGATTCACCCGCTTTGGGCTCCAAGTTGCTGGGATTACAGGCGTGAGCCTGGCCAAGGGACCAGGTGTTTACAAGTCTCCATCACAGCCCTGCCCTGAGAGGCTGTGCCTTCCATGGGTTTTGGCTTCCCCAACTCTCAAGGGCTGATTATGAGCATGGACACGTGTGTGTGTGTGTGTGTGTGTGTGTGTGTGTGTGTGTGTGTCTTTGATTCCAAAACGTTTCTTGTTTTGATGAACAGTTACGATTTAAGCAAATAAATAATGAATGTAATGATGTGGTTGGTCCTCTTAGGAAAATGATTAATTATATTTCAAATTTTACGCAGAAAATGAGGAATTCCCCTGAACCCCATAACCTGGGCCTTAGGGAAAGACGGTGATCATTCCCACAATATGAGAAGTCATTACAAGGGAGGCAGGTAGCAATGGTTTCCTGGTCTGATGAGAGAATGACTTCTCGGATTTTCCAAATGCGAGTGCCTGCAATCAGCACGGGTGAGCAGACGTGGAGGCCTGGCTGGACCCAGCACACAGCTTCCGTGCTGGCAGCTCCCTCCTCCAGGACCCAACTCAGGGGCCTCCCAACAACCTCCAAAGTTTGCACAGTGACAGAATTGGAAGCCATAATATTATCTGTGAATGTGAACATGGCAAAAAAAACCCCTGAATTTCATCAAAATTTTATGCTGCCAGGATCATCCAGCCTCATGTAAACACACAGGATTCTCACCCTGCACGTTTTTACACAGGTAAACCACTCTCCAGGTGAACGGCATCAAGGAAGCCTGTGCAGCACACACGGGGGCTCTCACACTCTAGCCATGCAAAGAGGAGGCCTGGTTCCAAACAGAGGGGCGGGGGATTCTCACAGCTCAGGATTTTCCCTTGCCTGTCGTAAAACAAAACCCGTGGTGCCCACAGAAAATTCAGTTTCTTTGTGAGGCCACACCTCAATGCTTAAAAGCATCTATGTTCCCTCTCCTCTTCTAAATCACATTCCCTTCTTCTGAAGGAGGGAGCCCTGCACACGGCCAGCTCTCCTCCGCCTCCAGCCGCCTCCCCGCCCCAGTGTCTGTGCGGGTTAATTGCTTTGTGATTAATGTTTGGCCAGCCCGGCCTTCAGTTGCTGATTTCTGATTAATGGTCCAGGGGGCTGCAGGACGCACAGAGCTCTCAGGCATTCACAGGTTATTTATTACATCCTCAGGTCCTGCCTGCGTCTGCAGGACTCCACCATTCAGGATTTACGCCGTGTTTGTAACGCTGACCACTGTCCCTAACCCCAATCGCTGGCCCTAACCCTAGCCACTGTCTCTAACCCTGACTGCTGTCCCTAAACCTGACCACTGTCCCTAACCCTGGCCACCGTCTCTAACCCCGACTGCTGTCCCTAAACCTGACCACTGTCTCTAACCCCAATCACTGGCCCTAACCCTGGTCACTGTCTCTAACTCCGACTGCTGGCCCTGACCTGGGGTTTGTATGACTGTGCTTTTCACTCTTTCTTAGGGTCACACATTGTGCTCACAGTCACAAAAGATACGTGGCTGGGAAGGAGGACAGTCCATTGCAAGGCTAGACCTACAGCATGCTCTCCACACGTGTCCACAGGTGGCTCGACTCGCCCCACAGCAGCAAGCGAGCCCTGGGTGGCCTCGGCGCTCCACCTCCCTCTGCGGGCGTTCAGGCTAACTCCAGGCAGCCCTCTGCCAGTCTTTGGGCTAACTCTAGGCAGCCTTGCTCCAGGTGAGCTCTGGGGGCACTTGTGCCAAAACCCCTGGGCCTGGGGAAGGGGCAGGCAGCAAGGCCTGATATAAAGGCACTCATAGCAAGCCGCCCCAGGCAGTGGGACAGCAGGGTACACCTGCAGACCCTGGGCCCCACTCATTTCCTGAGACTCCCCCGGGTAAGCCTGGGAACCTGCATTTTAACAAGCTTCCCAGGGACCACAAAAGTTCCTTATGGAAACAACAAGTTTGAGGACTTCTATTCCAGAGGGTGCCATTAAAAAAATAGGCGAATCCCTTGGAAATGCATTCTTCATGCCCCGCAGGAGAAGGAGCTGATTCCCACGTGCGGTGCCTGTTCCGTGGGCAAGTCCAGCCACGGCAGCACCTCTATGGCACATGCAGAGGCTAAACATGGAAAACGCCTCAGAGTTCAGGATGAGGCGTTGGCATCCACAATTCCATTCTGTCCCTGAGAGCTAGAATGCACAGAGGAAACATTCTATGCCTGAATTCCAAGGCTAACACCTCCATTCTGTAGAGGGGTAAATGCTAGTACTTAAGTTTAAAAGAGGCCCATCAATCAACAGCAAAGGGGTCCCAGGTGGACTCAGGGATAACGGCACCACCGAGGCCTTGCAGGTTTCTGGGGCTGCCTGGCCCTCAGGAGTGGTCTCCAGCAAGCTCTCAGCTCTGCCTCCCTTGGCTCCCCTGTGTGTTCACAAAGCAAGCATGGCTGGTCCAAGGAAAATGCCAGGCAGCAAGCTGACGCCGCAGAAGCAGGCGCACAGCTGGCTCCTGAAGCGTGGAATGCTGGAAGCTGCCAGGGAAAAGGAATTGTTGCAAGCTGCCACTTTCAGAACAAGTCACGACCAGCAACGCCAAGACAGGGAAATTCTTCAGGATAAGATTTCACTGCAGAGTCCGGAGCCTTCTGTGTCTCCCGCTATGTAGACAGCATCCACTGGTGAAGGATGGGGTTTTCAGTCTACTCGTGGGCTCTGGGTCCCGGGGAGTGGGTGGAGCCTTTCCATCTAGGGCTTGTTGGGGAACTTAACCCTCATGAATCTGGGCATGGCCGGCACTTTTCCGGAATGACAAGTTCCCTTGCAAACCATAAATGAAGACACAGAGTCAACCCTCTACGGATTGGCCATGCAGAAGCAAACCCACTTGGGCCGGAGGGCATAGGGGGTCTCATCAGCTTAGAAACCCAGAACAGGGAGACCCCAAATTCCGAAATCATTTTTCCTTTTGTTGCAGCGATAAAAGTCACTCACTTATTTATTCAAGAAAATCCTCCTAAGCACCTCCTCCTCCACCCTCTTCTGTAACACAGCAATTCAAAAGGCGCAGGGCTTGTGATAAGCCTTGAGGTGAGGCGTGCTGCTGTTTTCCCGGCAGTTCAAATCCCTGGAAATGCTAGCAATCATTCGCAACTGAGGATTCCTGTCGGGTAAAGCTGCTCAGGGCCTGATAAACTGTTCTTCCGGCCTTCACACCTGAATGATGACCAATGGCCAGGTGAGCACCAGGGTGGGCGAGGGGCCCTGAGTTAGCTAGGAGTTGCTGGAGTGTGTGGCTGTTTAGCAAGCAAGGCTCTTCACTGTATTCACCACTACAAAACTGCTATCACTCCTAAGGTTTTCCCGGTAAGAAAAGTGGAGGAGTGTTAAGCCCTGTGCTGATGTCACACACATTCAATCATTCTTCTCTTTTGATCACAAAATCCATCCCAAGAGCAAAGTTTCAACACAAAGTCTGCGTGTTCCCTCTGGTCCCCATATTAAAAAAAAGAAAAATTAAACAAAACCCTGTTTGATCTTCTCTTCGAAAAGGCTACTTGTAATTAGAGGCTGAGCACTTGCAAGTTTGATTTGTGTATTTCTTAAGCCAAGTTAATCATCAACTGCACTCTCACCCCTTGATGGCATGGTTGAGACCAGCCTCTCGGCAGCACCTCCCTTCCCCTCACACGAGTGTAACACGTCCGTGGCTGCCGGGGCTGAGCTGAGGTCATGCAGAAGCTGAGACTGTGTCTGGGTGCAAACACAAAGGACCTAAACAGACGGTCAGGATTTGGTCACTGGGCGAGTGAACAAAGTCTGTACACCAGCTCCTTCCCTCTCAGAGGGCAGAAGCTGCAGAGCTGGGGGCCCGGGTTAATCCCGCACAGTCTGCCACCTCGTCTTCCACAAGGTGAGGTGATAACAGGTATCCTGGGAGGCGTCCCAGACACTGGGCTTCCATGCTTTCATCCGGAAGGGTTTGCTACGTCAACAGCCTAGCGGAGTGAGCGAGGCTGACCGTGATGGCACAGCTTCACCTGGGCAGCTTTGTAAAGGCAGTGGCTTTTAACAGGACAGGCTTCAATTTCTAACGTAAAAGAAATTCCACTGAGAGTAACAGAGGTAACTCAAGTAAACAGACATCTTTCTCCAACCTTTTTAGTTTTTCTTTAAGAAAATATGGCAACTACTTCCAACACTCTTTTGAGTTGTTTCCAGTAAGTTTCACAAAGTCATACTGCAACATGATGAGCAGAGGGCAAGACTGGAGTTCCTGCCATTGTGTGAGAGGAGGGGTTCGAGCGCCCTGGCAGTGCTGGGGAGGGCCCGCAAATCAGAGCTTCTCCTCTGGATCAGGGGACTCGCTCTCCTCACGGGTCAGGTCACATCTTAAAGTTGAAGAGGCCTTTGTTAGTTACCGGCTCTCCCCCAATACTCTATTACAGCAACGCGACCTGTGACAAACGTCAGCACATTCCCGAGGACAAGTCGGGGTGCGCTTCACCACATGGACACTGCTGCTCCCAACCCAGGACTGCAGGGGCGCCTGGTACCCTAGAGGTGAAGCCGGACCGAGCCCACCTCCCCCGGGGACAGCGGTCAGGACCCGCAGGTCAGAACAGCGCTGTCACAGACGCACGGGTGTCTCCCCAGAATCTGCCGGCTTCGGGATGCTGCCGTGGGTGGGCGCACATCCAGGCAGGGCGGGGTGCGAGCTGCACCCCGGGCGGGTTTCAGGGTCCCCGCCTGCGCGCTTCACGGCCGGGCACCTGCGCTGGGCCTCCGTGTTCCCCTCCTCCGAGACCGAGTCAAATCCAGAGGACGCCCCCGCATCCATCGACAGCCCCCTTCTGCTAACACACCGTCGCTGCCCGCACCGGTCCCGACCCCTGACCCCCGACCCGGACCCCGGCGACCCCCGCCGCCCGCCGCCCCCGGCGCCCGGTCCTCACCAGCTGCTCCTGCACGGCGGCCAGCGCCGCCTCCAGCTGCTGCTCGTGGCCGTGGGGGCCGCAGGGGGCGGCGGGCGCGGGCGGGGGCTGCACGGCCAGGGCGTCCCTCACCCGCTCCTGCTGCGCGGCCCGCAGCCCCTGCAGCTCCAGCAGCCCCGCCAGCGCCGCGCGCAGCCTCGCGCCCAACCTGCGGCGATCCCAGCCCGCGGGCCCCGGGGGTCCGCCCGGCGCCCACATGTCCCGGCCAGGGTCGCGGCCCCGAACCCCACGAGCCGCGCCGGATCCCGAGCGGTGCCGCGGCGGCTCCTCCCGCGCCTCCTCCTGCGCCCGGGCCGCGGGTCGCCAGGTGGGCTGGAATCTATAGCCCGCGCGGGGGCGGGGTCTGCACGCGCCCGAGGTCCCCGCGGCCGCCCGGACCCGCCCCGCCGTCCCCCGGGGCCCCTCGCCGGCTGCGGGCGGGACGGGCGCGCCCAGACCCTGGGGCCAGCTCCTGGGAGGGAGCGCGCCCGTGACTTCAGCGGAGGAGGAGCCGGGAGAGGGGCCCAGACGCGCGGGGGGAACAAAGGCGGGGAAAGGGCTGGTTCAGGCTTCACCGTTTTTATAAAGATCCGTGACTGGGACCGTGTTACACTGCAGGGACCGTGTCACCGTCACACACGCGTTAGAGGTTGGGAAAACCTATCACCCACTTTCCCAGAGGACAGCTGCGGTTTGCAAGCCTCACCTTGCTTTTTCTTTTTTTTGAGACCGGGTCACACTCTGTCGCCCAGGCGGGAGTCAGTGGCGCGATCTGGGCTCCCTGCAACCTCCTTCTCCCGGGTTCAAACCATTCTCCTCCCTCCGCCTCCCGGGTTCAAGCCGTTCTCCTGCCTGGGCCTCCCGAGTAGCTGGGACTACAGGTGCCCACCACGTCCAGCTAATTTTTTGTATTTTTAGTAGAGACGGGGTTTCACCATGTTGGCCAGGATGCTCAGCTTGCTTTTTACACTTTTTTTTTTTAAAGTAATAGCTTAAGATACAGTTCACATACCATAAAACTCACCTTATTTAAGGTGCACAGTTGCATAGCTTTTAGTATATTCATGACGTTGTGTTCACTGTCCCCCCCCCCACCGAAAAAGCCTGTTCTCATCAGTAGCCACCCCCATTCCCTCCCCCGCACCCCACACAATGGAACCACCACCCCGCGGGTTCTGGCACTTCATGGAAATGGGGTCACACCCCAGGTGGTCTCTGGGGGGGCTCCTTTCCGTGAACATTTTCAAGGTGCATGCGTGCTGCGGACTGTTTCCGAACTGTATTCCTTTGTGTGGCTAAATAATACTCCACTGCGTGGCTGTGCCAAATTTTGCTTATCCATTCATCTGTGGATGACCTGTGAGTTTTTCCATTTTTAAGGAATTGCAAATAATGCTGCAAAGACATTCCTGAGTGAGTTTTTGTGTGGCAATATGTTTTCCTTGCACCTAAGAGTGGAGTGGCTGGATCACAGGTGACTGCTTTGCTTAACCTTGCCAGGAACTCTCAGGCCGCTTCCCAAGTTGACTCCCACCCGCCAGCGGGGCACGAGGGTTCCATGTTCTCCGTGCGCATGCCGACTGCCGTCTTTAGTCCGGCAGATGTGAAGTGGCGTCTCCCTATGGTTTTGATTTGTGTTTCCCTGTTGGCTAAGGACACTGAACGCCTTTTCACGTGCTTGTTGTGTACTTCCTTTGGAGAGCTATCTATTCAGATCCTTGGCCATTTGATACTTAGGTTGTCTTTTCATTATTGAGGTGTGAGTATTCTTTATACAATTCCCTTATCAGACATGATCTGCACTTCCCTTATGAAATACATGATTGGCACAAAATTTTTCCATGTTGTGAATTGTTTTTCATGTTCTTGATAGCGTCCTTCGCAGCAAAAAACGTTTGTGATTTTGTTGAAGACGTTTACCTGCTCTGGTGTTGCTTGTGCTTTGCGTGTCCTGACATAGCATCCTCTACCCCAAAGCCAGAGCTTACACCTGTGACTTCTAAGATTTCGCTGTAGTCTTAGCACTCACATTTAAGTCTTTGATCTATTTAAATTTCTGTGTATGGTGTGCGGCAGCGACCCAGTTTCGTTCTTTTACATGTAGGTACTCAGTTGTCCCAGTACGGTTTGTTGAAAAGACGGTTCTTCCTGTATTGAATTGTCTTGGGACCCTCGTTGAAAATCAATTGGTCCAGAAATCCATTTCTGGTTTCTCAGTTCTGTTAGTTCTGTTGCATTGGAATATATGTCTATTCTTATGCCAGTACCACACTGTTTCAATCACTGTAGCTTTATAATAGTTTTGAAGTCAGGAACTGTGAATCCTTCACTTTTTGCTTTTCCAAGATTGTTTTGGTTGATCTCTCTCTTTTGATTCTCTCTCTCTCTCTCTCTCTCTCTCTCTCTATATATATATATATATATATACATATTTTGAGAGAGATCCTTGCTCTGTCACCCAGGCTGGAGTGCAGTGGTGCGATTTTGTCCCACTGCTACTTCTGCCTCCCAGGTTCAAGCAATTCTCCTGCCTCAGTCTCCTGAATAGCTGGGATTACAGGCACATGCCATTATGCCTGGCTAATTTTTGTATTTTTAGTAGAAACAGGGTTTCACCGTGTTGGCCATGCTGGTCTCTAACTCCTGACCTCAGTTGATCTGCCCGCCATGGCCTCCCAAAGTGCTGGGATTACAGGTGTGAGCCGCAGCGCCTGGCCAGTGTATTTTGATTTCCATATGAATTTTAGGATCAGCTTGTCAATTTCAGCAAATAAGCCATCTGGGATTTGGATGGGAATTGCAACTACATTTGTTTACCTATTGCAGGTATTGCTACCTTCAGGTTAAATCTTCTGAAGCATAAACATGGGATGTCTTTCCAGTTATTTAGGTCTTAATTAATTTAGTTCAACAGTGCTTTGTAGTTTTCTGCATAGGAATTTTGTGCTTGTTAAATTTATTGATAAGTATTTCATTATTTTTGACACAATTGTGCATGGAATTGTTTTCTAATTTTATTTTCAGAACGTTCATTGTTAGTGTATAAAAATTAACTATTGATTGCAAGGCCAGGTGTAGTGACACACACCTATAAAGCCAGCACCTTGGGAGGCTGCGGCAGTTGGATCACTTGAGCTCCAGCATTCCAGAGCAGCCTGGACAACATGGAGAGACTGACTCTGCCAAAAACACAAAAAATAGCCAGGGTGTGGTGGCATGCACCTGTAGTTCCAGCTACTAAGGAGGGAGGATGAGGCCAGAGGATCCACTGAACTCGGGAAGTCAAGGCTGCAGTAAGCTGTGTTTGCACCACCAAACTCCAGCCTGGACAACAGAGTGAGACCTGTCTCAAAAAGGAAAAAAAAAAAAAGATTCTTGTATATTGATTCCTATAATTTTGCTAAACTTGTTTATTAGTTTTCTAATATTTCTTGTTTATTAGTTTATTAGTGAACTTGATTATTAGTTCTTAAGTGTTTCTTAGTTCTTATTAGTTTTTAAGTGAATTTCTTTGTACTCTCTGTATAGAAGCTCATGTCATCTGCAAAGAGATAGTTTTACTGCTTCCTTTCCAGGATGGATACGTTTTACTTCTTTTACCTACCTAAGTGTTCTGGCTACAGCATCTAGCACCATGTTGAACAGAAAGAGCAAGAGAAAACCTTGTCTTTCCTGTTCAGTCTGACGTCAGCTGTGGGTTTGTCTTAGATGCCTTCTAGAGACAGAGATGAAGGTAACGACAGGGCCAGAGGCTGGAGGTAAGCCTGGTATCAGTTACGTCTGCTCCCTGCATGTGGGCTCTCTGAATGGCGTCCTTGGTAAACAGAAGGTCTTAATTTTTACATAGTCTCATTTATCATTAATCTTCTTGTGCCCTTTTGAAGAAATGTTTGCTCACCCAGGTTACTGAGGACGTCATTTAATGCTGTCTTCTAGAAAACTTGTCACCTTGCCTTTCTTGTCTAGATGTATCATCCACCTAGAATGGCTTTTCGTGTGTCATATTGGGGTGGAGGTGTCACAACGTGCTTGTTTTCAAACACATATTCCAGTGCACTATTTATTGAAAAATCGTGTCCTTTCTGAATTCTTGCACAGTGCCACCACCTTTGTCCTGAGTGACACATCTGCATGTATTCAGGTCTGTTCTGGGTCTTCATCTCCGTGTGGTAAGTGCATCTGTCTATCCTTGTACTTGTCATATTGCTTTGTCTTTAAAAGAAGTGCTGATATTTTAGAGTGCAAGCTCTCCCACCGAATTTTTCAAGAGTGTCTTCAATATCTTTGGTGCTTTGCAACATTACGTAAGTTTAGCATCAGCAAGTAAATAAATAGCAGAAGTCTACTGTATTTTGATAGGACTGCATTGACTCTGTAGTCCATCGTGGGAAGTTACATCTTTACAATGTTGAACATTCTATTACTAATCCATGGACAAGGAATAATGCCCCTTTATTTAGAAAAGTTTTCTTTTTTTATAAATCTGCATTGGCAGATTTGTTGTATAGGTGAATTGTGTGCCACAGGGATTTGGTGCACCGGTTATTTTGTCCCCCAGGTTCCAGGTAATAAGCATAGGACTGGATATGTAGTTTTTCCTTCCTCACGCTTCTTCCACCCTCTACTCTCAAATAGGCCTTGGGGCCTGTTCTCTTCTTTATGTGGGTTTGTAGTGGATGCATAGCTCCCACTTATAAGTGAGAACATGTGGTGTTTGGTCTTCTGTTCCTGTATTAGTTCGCTTAGGATAACAGCCTCCAGCTCTATCCATGTTGTTGCAAAGAACATGATCCAGGATCCAGTTCTTTTTCATGGCTGGGTAGTGTTCCATGGTATACATTTATATAAAGGTTACTTGTAATGTCTCTAATTATTATTTTATAATTTTCTGTGTAGAACATTGTGAAAATGTGGTGGTCTTCTAGAGCTCTCTTTAGATTTGTCCCTACTTTTTTTTTAATGCTATTATTACCAGAAAAGCAGTCTTGATTCAGACCCCAGGAGAGAGCTCTCGGATTCCATGCAGGAAGGAATTCAAGGCTAGTGGCAGAGTGCAGGAAAAGAAGGAAGTTTTTTAGAAACCACTCCATTGCAGAGTTTGAGTTTGATGTCCTCAGAAGGCATGTGGAGAAATGCACCTCTTTGTTTTAAGTTTTTCTTCTATGGGGTCTTGCTATGTAAAGTCTATACTAAGCTGTGACTATATGTGTGTAGGCTGACAGTGTGGCAAAACTACCTTATTGATTTAAAGGAAACTATTCTTGACATTTTAGTGTGCAAGAACATTGGAGCACAGCTGTTATTATGTTGAAGGCGTATGCTGCTGTGGGTATTGGAACAGTTGGACTTCCTGTCGTGGTGGAGTTTGTCCTTGCAGGCATGCCCGAGCGGCTTCCCTGGCTGCAAACATCTCAGGACTGTGGGACAGGATGTGAGTTGGTTTTAAAATGGCATTACACTGGCTCTCCTGGGGTCCTGCTTCCCTAATGCTATTGCCAGTTACCTTTAAAATTATTTTCATTTGATTGATGATAGATAAAAATACCTATAAAGAATCGAACGACTTTGTGAAACTCATTTATTCATTTGAATCATTTATCTAGAGATTCTTTGGGATTTTTTTTCCATACACACTTATATCATCTGAGATTAATGGCAGTTTTATGTCTTTATTTCTGACCCTTAAAGCTTCTATACATTTTTCTTGCCTTAATTTTAGTGTCTAGTGCCCCAAGGAGAATGCTGAAAGATGTTACTGTCAAGCTTCCTCGTCCATGTGTCACTTCCCAGGACAGTGGGAAGCTTTTCAGTATTTCATCACCACGAGGAGTGTGTGTGTGCTTTGAAGATACCCTTTATGAGATTAAGAAGATGATCATCTGTTCCTAGAATGGATGTTGAATTTTTTCCAAGGTATTTTCTAAGATAGTGAGGTGATTATAATATTTTTCTCCTTTTTTCCCTTATTTATTTCATAAATTATGTTGATTTGCAATTGGAAAGCCAGCCCTGCATTTCTGGAATATATCAACCCGGTTATACCTATTGTCCTTGCCTAGTATTTGGTTTTAAAGTTTTGCATCTATACACACGAGGAGATCACGTCGTCACTCTCCTTTCTTATCCATTCCTTTCCAAGTCTGCAGAATCAATGGTATGCTGACCTCATGGAGTGAAAGCATTCCCGCGTTTGAAAGTCCATGCGAGGATGTGTGCAAAACCCACGCCGTTTTATTCTTGAATGTTTGGCAGAATTTGTTAATGAAGCCATCTCTCCCTGGGATTTTTGTGTGTAAAAATTTTAATTTTGAATACAAACTTTTAAATGGTTTTTTAATTATTCAGACTTTCTATTTCTTCTTGTGTCAGTTTGTGGCCAGTGTATTGTTCCCTAGGTTTTCGTTCCTCTTCTCCCTGTGTTGAAGCGTGCTGGCATCGTCGTGACTCGTGCTGGTGTCATGCCCCACGCTGGCATCGTGACCTGAGCTAGCATCTTCAGGTGTCTTAGAACCCGCACGCTGTGTCCTCACGTTGTTTCTGTCATTGGTTCTTTGTGCTCTCTCTACATTCTGGTGATGGTTTCACGGTTTTATCAGTTTCTCAAAGAAACAACTGTTGGCTTCGGCGGCCGTCTCTGTTGACGTCTGCTTCTGACTCATCCATGCGTGCTGTTTTCCTTCTCAACTTCCTTCTGCCTGTTTTCTGTGGGTGCACGTCACTGGATTATTTCTTCTAATTTCTTAAAATGAGTTTTTGGCTCACTGGCTTCTCTCTCCCGAGTGGGAATAGCTCAGCCCTCATTGGTGGTTTTCAGGAGCTTGTTGCTGGGCAGATACTGGGTCCTCTGTGTCTTAGACTGTGCTCATAGCATTGACTTGGAGGAGAGCCATGGGTTCGCGGCCTGTGTGAGCTGCGTCTCGTCCAGAGCTGCCTGGGGTGGAGGTTGCAACAGGTCTGCTAGCGTCGCCTCTGGAGGAAGGGCACTGATGCCATCTCAGAGCGAGTCCTAGCCTGTGAGCCCTGTCAGGAATTCCAGGGATCACCTAGCGCTTTGCTCTGCCATTGTCCCTGTCCAGAAGGTCACAGGCCAAAAGAACAGGTCTGGAAAAGGTAGACTCGGTTTATTCGTCTCAATCACCCTCTCCTTTTGCCACATACACTTATGTCAATTGTAGGATATGCTGGAGCTTTTGCGCTCTCTCACACACACACACAAGATGACACTCACTACCACAGGTGCCTCTGAGAAAGCGTTTGGGCTCAGAGAACATTTCTGAGGTCTCCACAGGAAGGACCGAGGGTCAGAAGGCCGGGCTCGTGCAGATTGTTGGCAGTTTTTCCATTTTACCGGATTTCCCACTCCCTCACCCCCGCTCCCGTTTCATCAGTCCCGCCGTTTACTTACCATAAACTTGGAATCCTTGCCTATTTTATCAGAGCTTGGTCTTTCTCTCCCTACAACGATATAGAGTCCCTCTTGCTCAAGAGAGGTCAGATTTTCCCTCTTCACGACTTCAGCCGATTGGATGAGGACCTCCCACATCAGGGAGGACAATTAGCTTTACTCAGAGTCCAGCTATGTAAATGTTAATCTTATCTGCAAACGCCCTCACAGAAACATCCCGATAGCATTTGACCAAATGCCTGTGGCTCAGCAGGAATCAGGTTAACACATACAATTAATCATCACATTCAGCGTTTGGTAAACTTCAACAAGAAGGGAACTTTGTTTCCGGACTCTAGAAACATTCCTCTATATTTCTTTGATACTTTCTCTTTTTATTTCCATCTTCTGTCTCCTCATTGCAACACTTTAATTCTCATTGGGACTTCCATGATTAAGCCTTTCTGATTTTATTTTTCTGTCATATTTCCTACCTTATTATCTTTTTGTTTTTGAATATTTTGTTCAGTTTTGGCTTCCAGCACTTGTATTATTTTATTGATCATATTTTTAACTTTTAATGGGTCTTTGTTAGCCTTCGGGTCATGTTCATATTTTACAATCTTTATTTTGTGGATGCAATAACTTCTTGAATCTCTCTCTGAATACTGGTTTTCTGTTTGATTTTCTAAATTACCCACGTTGTGTAAGGTCTGCTTTCCTGTTTCTCTACCTTTGACGCGCTCTTCAAGGCTCACATGATCAGGCATGTGTCTCCTTCTCATGTTCCCCTTAAACTCCACAGAGGGGACAGCAAATGTGGCTCAGAGGAGCAGGACTTCTCCCCACCTTTGCTTTTATGATCATTACAAGGTCCTAAAGTACACAATTTAGTCAATTATTACATATCGCATAACTGTTACAGTTATAATTTGGAATACTAAATAGCAATGAAGAAATGTTTATAAGATGCCAGGTGCCAGGAAGAAAAAAGTTCATGTAAAATTGTAACTACACTATGACTGTAAGTACACGTAAAGCCTGCATGCCTGTCAGCAGGGTCTATTTAGAGGCATAAGAGAATTGAAACATTTATCTGTAAGTTCGCTGTGGGTCACTTTCTCCATTGGGTTTATTTACTTTCTTGTAGATCAATTTATTTGTGCAGTAAATAAAAAGTAAACATTTTAATAAAAATGTTTTTAATAAAAAATAATAAACACTTAACAAAGTGTTGTCTTATGTGGATATACTTCAGTCATTTTCCTACTGAGGAGTGTTCAGTTGTCGTTGTCCCAGTGTGTGTAGCAGTGCCACCAAGCTCACACGCATCGCCTTAGTGCTGTGGGTTTCATTGCCATAGGCTGTATTCTCTAAGATGCGAGTCCTGATGTCAGTGGGATGTGTAGTTTTATTTTACTGTTGGGCAATTATTTCTCAAAACACTGTTGCCATAGCAAGCCACGTGTGATAGGGCTAACTCCAAACCAGTACGTTGCTGACACCAATGGCATTGTTTTACAGCATTTTTTCCCCTCGATGTGAGTGGTAGATAAATGGCGTCTCAGTGTTTCTTCAGCGTGCGGTGCCATGACTGGCGGTGAGCTTGGGCACCCTTCCGAGTGTACAGCAGCAAGTTCTGTGTTTTTCACTGGGAATTGTGTATAAGTATCTTTTTTCATTTTTAAACATCTTATTAATTTGTGCAATCTTTTTGTCTATTCAGGTTACTACCTGCCGTGTGTGTTACACAGATTTTCCTCCAATCTTCCACAGCTTTGTGGTAACCTTGATGTATCAGCAGTTAATTGTTTTTTCCTTTTTCAAATGTCGCTCATGACTCCTGCCCTATCATAAAGTTTTCTCCCATTTCAACATGAAGGCAATACTTTGGTAAATTTTATTCTGATATTACACGTGTTCTAGTATTAAGTGTATGTCTCTCATTCACTCAGAATTTATTTTTGCGTGGGGTGTGATGTGGGAGTCCAGCATCTTTCCTGTGTGGTTGATGATTCTGGCACTGTGCCCGCTGACTAGATGGACCCCCCTGTCCCTGCGGCTCGGATCAGCTATCACCTTTGCATGATGCTTGTGTGCCCGGACTGGCCTTGATCCTGCAGCCTTTGCTGCTGACCCGTCTCCTCTATCCTCATGCCGCTCACTCACTCTGGAATCTCAGGTGCCATTCACTAAACTACAGAGATATCGTTGACATGGAAAATTGTTCATAATATTTTGTTAGGACAAAAAAAAACCAGATTAGAAAACACTGACTCCATTAAAAAAGCGTGTGTGTGTGTGTGGTGTGCGTGTATGTATGTGTGTGTGTTTTGTGCATATAAAGGTGTGAAACACATTTACAATGTTAATAGTAGTTATATATGGGTAGAGAGATTAGAGGTAAATTGATTTCTTACTGTATTTTCACTTTTCTATAAGAATTATCTGTGTCATTAAATCAAAACTTTAAAAATTAGTGACTCTCCTTGAAGTACAAAATAAAGCCACCAACTTCATTTTGTCTTCAGGCCTCACATCGGTGAGTTGTCAAGGGAAATTTTAAAGTGGGAAAGATTGTAGGCATTCCTCATCTAAAACTGGGTAAAGACGGTAGTGGCTTGTCTAGTTTTATTAAAGGGAATGGCTGTTAATAAAATTGTGGCAAATACATGCGATTTCTCTGCATGCCGAAGCAGCCGTGTGACATTCATAACGATATTACTGCTAAAGGCCAGTTGGGATGAGGCTGTTAGGTACTGCCTAAGCTGATCAATCAGCAGATGCTTTTCCTTTATTTATAGAAGAATCTCGTAAAATATTATCGGAAGCTCACCGTTTCCCCGCCCTGTATACTTCTTGGTCAGACGTCTGCATGTCTACAGCTCAGGTGGTGGCCCTTAATTTCATCTGGCTCTGTCTGTTTGGTTCCCTGGCATGGAGTTCTGTTGTGGCAGCTCTGCCATCAAGAACAATGGGAGTGGCCTCCCCGTAGGGGGAGGGAAGCTGCCAGCGGGTTGTGTAATTCACAGCTCCAGATGATTCCAACTACCTGCTTTTGAAGGCGGTGACATGTGAATGGTACAAGCTGTGAAAACATACTCAGAGTTGGAAGCGCCAGGCACCTCTGCCAGCAGGAGACTCAGCGAGCCGGCTTCTTCACAGGCTGCTGTGACTGGGGACATTTCAGTTGCCTGATGTGCCCCACGTTGGATGTAATGCAGATTTTAAACATAATGAACTTTTACTTTGTTTTGCAAAACCAAAAGGATGATTTACTAAGTCCGAAGTCATGTTTACGCCATTTCTTTTGTATGAGTTTTCCAATGTCACTTCATGTTTACGAGGTGACTGATGAATTTTACATAGTGTGGTTTTTAGTATAAGCTGCAGATTGAAAGATCTGGGAGTCATACTTGCCATTTTCTGTCTCTAGAGAGCAGCAGAAAGATGGGACATTTGCACAAGAAGTTCCACTGAACTTCAAAGAAGCTTCCCCAAGAAAGGAAGGTCACTCTCATGGGTTAGTATTAAGATTGAACTTTTTTGATGCATGTTATATATTTGTACACCTTTTCTGGTATTATCTGTTCAAATATTTGCCAGAAATTTACTTGAGATATTTATTATTGGTATGGAAGAGCTCTGTATTAAAGTTACGGGAGAGGTTGTCAAAAATAACATGAAATAGAAGAAATCTGTGGCCACTCAAGGCGAGGGGACAAGCTCGGTAATGTGTGAGGTCACTGACAATAAAAATTAGCAAAATCTTGTTCAGCCTGAGGACCCTAAGTGATTGAGAGGAAATTAAATTACAGGAGATACAATTTCTTTACATGTAAATGATGCATTTTAGAAAGGAGCTTATTGAAGCTCATGGAAATAAAAATGAGTGTTGACGCTTAGGCCAGGGAGGGCAGTGCCTTCCAGTGGCTCCAGCAGCTCCAGGAGGGGCACAGACCACGTGTTCACTCTCAGACGCACACGCACCCCATGGGGGCAGCCAGTCCTGGGAATTAGCACACAGGTGTTTCTACCAGCTTCATTTGATATAAACTGCAATACCGTTAACAGACACTCAGTAATGACTACAAAGTGAGGATACACTTTAATCTTTGAGAAATAGGAAATTTTGGGGAAATTTATATAATTGTATAAGTGTAACTGTTAACTAATTTTGTGTTGGATTAAATTAAATGAATATTTGTTATACCTGTTGGCCTATACCTGGTGTATTAGGCCATTCTCCCATTGCTATGAAGGAGTGCCTGAAGCTAGGTACTTTGTAAGGAAAAGAGGTTTAGTTTAAGAGGGAAAGAAGAGGTTTAATCCACAGGCTATGCAGGAAGCATGGGGCATCTGCTTCTGTGCAGGCTCTGGGGAGCGTTCATTCACGGCGGAAGGCCAAGCCAGAGCAGGACCCAGAGAGAGAGGTGCCAGGTGCCCACACTGTAAACGGCCGGATCTCCCGAGAACTCCCTCACGAGAACAGTGTGAGGGGACGGTGGTAAGGCACTCATGGAGGATGCAACCCTGTGATCCAACTCCTCCCACCAGGCCCCACCTCCAACACCAGGGGTGGCGGGGACACAGACCCACACCGTATCACCTAGGACGGGAGTTTGGTGATTCTTCTCATGTATGTTTTAGACCATATAATTAGAAGCAGTTACATAAACTCTCTCTACCTCTGAAGGGATTTCGGAACATTGATGGTGTGTAGTCACTCATACTTTAGTTCTAACCCTCACCGTTGTTAGGTGCACATCGTCGCTGGGGTCCTGAGGGGGTGGGGGCTGCTGCAGTGGGCTCCCAGTGAATGGGAGAGGGGTGCTCACTGTTCCTCATTGTCTGTAACTGTCCTGTGGCCTTACATGCCTTCTGCATTCAAACCCTGCTAAGTGACTGAGGAAATAAGCAGTTTAGAGGTTAGGAGACCTGTCTATAATTATACAACAAAATTAATGATAATTGCTATGGAACTGCTCCAAGCAACGAGTATCTCTTAGGGCAAAGGTAAAGAATAAAGCAAAGACAGGACATGTCGACAGAAGGCTCAGAGTGCTTTGCAGATGTGCACACGGGCTCCCTTCAGTGAAACTGATATATAGAAGCATCCAGTTGCTTTGAAAAGGTGTGACTACAATCTGCAAATTACCTGGAAAAAATAATATAAAATGAAAGCCCTCAAAAGAGGACTTGTGGGTCTTAGTTTCCCTTTTTTGTTTGTTCGTTTTGTTTTGTTTTTACTTACCCTATGTGGCGAACTATTCAAATGAACATGGATGCCATTGATTTTCTCAGGATCTTTCTGTAATTTAGTTCTTGACCTGATAGCAAAGGAGGACTCAAGAGAGTTTTCACGCTTTCATTTCCTCCAGCAGTGAGTCCTTAAATGTCCAAGGCAAGGCCTTGACAGAACTCACAAGCACAAACAAAACAGGCAAACAGACAGAAAACAGCAGGCTGGTTTTGCACATGGACCCAACCCATCTGCTTATTACCATTCACCAGGCTCTGTCCAGGAGACCTCATTCCAAGAATAACAGGAGGGAGAGGAAGGGTGTCGGCGTCTTTCCACAACCTGCTAGCAGGCTGCACACAGAATTCTGACACGCAGAGACACCCGTTAGCAGGTAGGCACAGACCTGTCACTCACATCTTCCTGGTGCATTCCTTCCTGTCACCGCCCCCGCCATCTTCTGACATGTCCCACCATGCGACGCCACAGTAGCTGGCCCCTTGGTGAGTTTCGTATAAACGGCACCATGTGTCTTTTGTGTCTGTCTTCTTTGGTTCAATATTATGTATGCCATGTAGCAACAGTTGGCTCGCTTTTACCACTGCACGTAGTAGCAGAATGGATAAACTGTAACCATTTCCAAGGGACACAGAGGACCACAGTCCCTTTGCCTGGACCCTCAGGACCAGTGGGCCAGTCCAACCTGAGTCTCAGAGGCACCCTCTGGCTCTTAGAGGTCTTGGGCTGCACGAAAAGAAAATGCAACTTCCAAGGGATATGGTTGCAGTTTAGTAGCAGAACGGATAATAATAGATCCCTGTGGATACAGTGACAGTTTATCCACTCTGCTACTAACACAGGATCCAGCTGTTTCTTCTTTTGGCTGTTGCAAAGAGTGCTGCTCTGACACGTGTGCATTTCTTTTGGTAGGATATACTCAGAAGTGGAATTGCTGGATATACCTGGAAGTAGAATTGCTGGATATACCTGGAAGTGCAATTGCTGGATATACCTGGAAGTGGAATCGCTGGATCATAAATTCTGCATATTTGTGATCCGTTTTTTTCTTTCTTTAAGCACACAGTGAAATGTGCAGATCGTAAGGATAGTCTAATGAGCTCTGACTGTTGTACACACCCGTGTGACTCACTAATGAGCTCTGACTGTTGTACACACCCCTGTGACTCACTAATCAGCTCTGACTGTTGTACACACCTGTGTGACTCACTAATGAGCTTTGTTGTACACACCTGTGTGACTCATGAGCTCTGACTGTTGTACACACCCGTGCAACTCGCTAATGACCTCTGACTATTGTACACGCCCCTGTGACTCACTAATCAGCTTTGACTGTTGTACACACCCATGTGACTCACTAATGAGCTTTGTTGTACACACCCGTGGGGTTCACTAATGAACTCTGACTATTGTACACACCCGTGCGACTCACAAATGAGCTCTGTTGTACACACCTGTGTGACTCACTAATGAGCTTTAACTGTTGTACACATCCGTGCGACTCACTAATGAGCTCTGTTGTACACACCCGCGTGACTCACTAATGAGTTTTAACTGTTGTACACACCCGTGTGACTCACTAATAAGCTCTAACTGTTGTATACACCTGTGCAACTCACTAATGAGCTCTGTTGTACACACCTGTGTGACTCACTAATGAGCTTTAACTGTTGTACACACCTGTGTGACTCACACATGGATGGAGTCAGGGAAGAGCATTTCTATAACTCCTGCATTTTCTCTGGCTGGGTCCCCAAGCATTTGCTGTTGGGATTTCTAGCACCCTAAGTTAGCTCTGCCTGTTCCAGACTTTGTATGGAAGGAATCATGCAGCGTGAGTCCCTTCGTTCTTGGCTTCTTTTGCTTACTGTGATGTTTTGACATTTGTCCATCTTACAGGAATCATTATTCCCTCCTTTCGATGGTGATTCTGCAGCCTCTTTTGTCTCCTGACCAGCCGATGGGCATCTGGGCTATTTCCAGTGTGTCCCTGTTATGGGTGAACTTCCCTGATTCTTTTTGTACGTGATGTTTTGTGGACTGTGTTTTCATTTCTCTTGGAAGTGGGTGGATACCTTGGGGAGGAGTGGCTGCGTCATAGGGTAGACAGACGCTTCCCATTTCCGAGTGGCTGTCCATTACATATGCGGCCAGCAGTGGCCAGGAGCCCCTGTCCGTCCACACCCACCAGCTCTGGGTGTCATCCATCTGTTTCGTTGTAGCCATTTCAGAAGGTGTGTGAGGTTGCATTTTCTTTTGATGCAGCCCAAGGCCTCTAAGAGCCAGAGGGTGCAGCTGAGACTCAGGTAGGACTGGCCCACTGGTCCTCAGGGTCCAGGCAAAGGGACTGTGGCCCTCTGTGCCCCTTCGCCACCTGTTTTCCCAGGATGTGTGTGGGTATCTGGTTACGGTGGCCGCCATCCTGTTCCCCACCAGCACTCACACACACACTTGCGCTGTGGCATCCTTGGTAATGAGGATGAGGTGAACCTTGCTTTTTTCTCCACTTTGCCAGTTAAACACAGATTATGTGTGACCTTTGGCTACTTACTTGCTGTCCTGCATCAGTTTAATTATTTGCACGATGAGGGTACTAACAATAGTTATCTCCAACAAAAACTGCAGAAATACAGGAGCTCAGACATGAAGCAACTAGAACAATGTTAGACAGCTTGTAAGGACTCAGATTGCATTAGCTGGTGCTAGTCATACGCATGCTTCTTACTGAAGAAAATGAAAAGCATCTCGCGTCTCAATTAAGTCTTATTTGCATTTCTGTTTCACACCTACATTCAGCATTCTGTCCACACAGATCAAAGACGCTGAATATAATAGAAAATTTCCAGCATGTGCGGGAAGGAACGTGGAGCTAAGAGAAAAGACAAGATTCACGATTACTAACCAGTTTTAGCTAAAGCTATGAGATAAGACAGGATGGTAGTAACTCAGTACACAATGAAATAATAACATATTATTCTAATGAATTGTATTTAAGAAAAAGATTATATTAGAATATTTTAGGAAATAGAGATTTTAGGCTTCATTGGGAAAATATGATTCCTTTTCTTTTTAAATTATATTGTGCGCACATATGGTTATGTTTGTATGATATTTAAAAGTTTCTGAAAGCACTTTAATAGAATTTGTAATTACAACCATAGGAAAATATAAGTAGAAATGCGTGTAAAGTGTTTTCTGATGTGAAGAAAGGATGTCAGAGTCATGCTTTTTGGAGAATCGGGGGAAAGTAAAACAAAAATTTAGATGAAAGGTAAAAGTTTTTACAGATAAGCATGATCTAAAAGTTGTCCATGTAAAACCTAAATCCATTTCAGCGGAAATATAACCAGAATCTGCCCAATACATAGTAAAATTCCACCTAGGAATAAAAATATATTATATATTTCATAATTGCTAAAAGAGTAGATTTTAAATGTTCTTACCACAAAAACAGTAAGCATGTGAGATGGTGAATATGTTAATTAGCTCGATGTCATTATCCCACAATATAAACATAAATTGATACATTGCATTGTACGCCACAGCCAGATGCAACTGTGCATGATCTGTCAATCAAACAAAAGTTGAATGGAAAATAAAATCCAAATTAATTTTACAGAATGTGTTTCGGTATCAAACAAGTATTTTACAATGGATTGAACCATGTGAAGTTGCTGGTTTATTTGTTATTATTTTTAATTTAACAGGGTGGAGTAGGCTGGGTGCAGTGACTCACACCTGTAATTCCAGCACTTTGAAAGGCCGAGGTGGGAGGATCACTTGAGGTCAGGAGTTCAAGTCCAGCCTAGCCAACATGGTGAAACGCTGTCTCTACTAAAAATGCAAAAATTAGCTGGGTGTGGTGGCAGGCACCTGCAATTCCACCTACTCAGGAGCTGAGGCAGGAGAATCACTTGAACCAGGGAGGTGGAGGTTGCAGCGAGCCGAGATGGCACCATTGTACTCCAGACTGGGCGACAGAGCGAGACTGTCAAAAAAAAAAGGGGGGTTGAAGAGTGACCATTTCAGGCAATTTAATCGTATGTTGGTAAGCTTACACACCAGTGCCGGCTTCATTAAGTTCCTCATAAAAAGGAGGAGTTTAAATAACTGGGTCAACAATAAACACAGTAAGTGAAAAGAACCTGACATTTTCTTAAGCAAAGAGAAAGACGGAAATTTAAACAGACTCCATCAAGATTTCAAAGAATGCTGAAGAAAGCACAAAGCAGAACCTAAGGGGGCCAGGAAACTAAGAAAACAGCCTCTAGAGGAAGCGTGTTTTCGTATGTTTACCAGTATTTATCGCCACTGGAAAGCATTCTACGTGCAGTGAGGTATTTTCTGGGAGTGTCAGCTGGAAGTGAAGTGGGATGGGTGTTGGGAACCGGGTTTGTCCTTGCTCTGTGACGTGAACAGACGGGATTCCCAACCCCAACCCTAAATGTGAACCAGACTTGCCTGTTTGTTCATACATTTGTGACTTAATTTATTACCAAAAAAGTACTGTTTTCTTGCGATTACTAGCTTATTATAGTACAACTGCAAAAAAATGAAAGGAAAAGAAACAGTTTTCAAAATCTTACCTTCCGGAGTCACATTTCTAACAGCCCTGTTTGGAGCCCATTTTTATCTTTTGGGGGTCCTATATTTTAAAATGAAATTACATAGCACTCACAGTGCATTAGTCTGTTTCCACACTGCTATGAAGAAACAGGCGAGACTGCGTGATTTATAAAGGAAAGAGGTTTGACTGACCAGGGTTCCGCATGGCTGTGGAGGCCTCAGGACACTGACGATCACGGTGGAAGGTGAAGCAGAAGCAAGGAGCTTCTTCCATAGCGGCAGGAGAGAGAAGTAGAAGCCAGGGAATTGCCAGGTGCTGAGAGAGCATCGGATCTCGTGAGAACTCGCTCATTACCACGGGAACAGCGTGGGGGAAGCCGCCCCAGGACCCAGTCACCGCCCCATCTCAACACGTGGGGATGACAAGTCGAGATGAGATTTGGGTGGGGACACAGCCACACCACGTCACACGGGTAACCTGGCTCTGTGCTCCGCGTTGGGCGCGTGCTGTCCTCTGCTCTGTCCCCTACCCTGGCTCATGGTTACATGGACGTTCAGTCTTGTTTGGTGCATGTAACAGTTTATCAGTCCGAGTCTCGGATGAGAGTCCTTGATCCCTGCGGCGCTGCCTACGGGGCGACTCCTCGCTCAGCCCCCACCACCCACAGCGCTGGCTCTGCAGGTCTGGCCCCAATCCTGGCTGCCTGCGTCTTTTCTGCCAGGGAGCCGTGGCAGCAGCAGCCTGCGCCTTCCTCTTCCTGCACCACCAGCTCACCCAGTGAGCACCTCGGCATTCTCTTTTCTTTTCAGTCCTTGATTACACGGCTAGTGACGATTTACGTCAAGTGCTCTTTGCAAAGTCGTGGGTCTGCATTACCTCCGACTCGATCTCAATGGTCACACTTCCTACTACACATCCCCTGGCAGCTAAATACGTGTTCATCTCCACTTTATGTCTTTAGAAAAGACACAAAAGGTGACACGCTTGTGTACATTGAAAAGGTCGCCCCTCAGAAAGTTGTAGTAATTCATACTTTCAACAGCTATGCCTAGGCACTGTGTTTTCACACAACCTTGCTAGACTGATTGTTATTTTTAACTGCAGTGAGTTAAAATAAGTATAACCTATTTGCATAATATGAAGTCAACTAAATATAAATATTTAAAACTAATTAGATAATCCTAAAAGGCAAGGAATTAAAGGGAACTAAATTCTGTGCATAGTCTAGCTTTTGGACTCTGTTTTGCTCTTATGAGGCATTTACCATATAAGGCACTGTGTTTTGGAAACGTTGGTCTGTTTATTCCTCTTAAGTAACCTGTGAATATACATTAGTCTTCCTGTTACCACTCGAGGTGGCATTAGGCCAGCCTGTGGCCTGAGGGTGTCAGACTTCACAGAGAACTGTGGCACGAGGGAGTCCTGTGGTTTCAGAGTCTGGGCTCTGAAGTCAGATCTCCCAGGGATCTGGTGGCCAACCACACTGTAGATCCCACTGCCTACGAGAATGCCTCTGCTGCTCCTCGGAACTCTCTGGAGAAACACCTCTCCCACGGCGCACCCTGCCTTTGCCGTTTGTGGCCGGTGGTAAAGCACAGGTGTCCAGTGTGGTCCCAGGGCCGCGGGTGGATGCTGGTACCTCCATGTGATCCTGGAAGGCTCCACAGAGGAAATCCAGATGGCCCCTGGCAAGCTCCGCCTGCTCCAGTCCCTCATGGCCTGCTGAGGTCTAGTCTGGGCTCCCACTCAGCCACGCTGCCCTGTTGCTTGTCGGGTGGCCTTGGCTGTGAACACCTCCCCCGAGGTGTCAGAGCACGCACCTGCCCTCCTCCCAAGCCTCTCCCGTATCCCGTCCTGCCAGGCACCCTCCCTGACACCGCCAGGGCCTCTTCTCCCTCTGTGGCTCTGGTGGCGTGTCTTAGAGTCTGTGCAAAGGCGCGTTCCTCTCTTCTGCTTTGTGGAGGACGCTTCCCACCACTGGCTCCTCCTTAACGATGGGTTTCATGGTGGAGGGGAGCTGGCGGGGCTTGGAGGCTAATTTTGCCTGTTCTTCACCCTTACAGAGACCAGACAGCTTCGGGATGTTTCCTGCTTGAATTCCAGACTGCCATTCCCTTCTCTGTGTGTCTGGCCCGTGTCGGGAATGCACTCAGCAGGCACCGGAGTCAGGTGCTCAGGCTGGACACAAGCAAGCAGTGGGATGGCTTCCGCCTTCCAGGGCTGTGTCCAGAAACTGATGGCATCCATTTATGCAACTGAGGGTTCTCTGAGCTCGAGTAAATGCAGTAAGACAGAGGAACATTTTGTCAGCAGCGTGTCCGGCCAGAACACTGGAGGAAGGAGTTCTAGGCTGTCGTGAAGTCTGTGGTCGCCTCGTGAGTGTCCCTGGGTAAATTGTGCCTCAGTTTCCCTTGCATCAGGAAGGATTTCAAACAAGCAGGGTGTCCATGTCAATTTCCAAAAGAAAATTCTTAATGAGAGAAATAGTATCTTGTTGCTTTTTCTCTTAGCAGCAGTGGAATGAATTGACTGACATCGCTTCATCTGGCAAAAAATTCTAGCAGTGATTTCTCTCCCTGTCTGTTTCCAGCCAATATATGTTTTTATTTTGGTAAGACTTATGTAACATAAAAGTCAATGTCTCACCTGTTTTTAAGTGTGCAGGGCAGTGGCAGTGAGCATAGTACCACTGCAGCGTGAGCGCCACCACCATCCACCTCCAGATCTTACCTTCCCCAGCAGAACTCAGTCCCCTGAGCCCCAATTGCCTCCGGCCACTTGGGTTCACGCTCAGGCTCAGCACAGGCTTTCACTCCAGCAACTCTGGCTGTTTTCTTTTGTTTTCTGATTTGGAAGGTGTATCTGAGGGGGCGTTGCAGTGCAGAGTGGACGTTCACTAGAAAACAGTCACAGTGTGCTGTTGGTATGTGGGTGGAACACATCTGCGTGGTTATTTTATATTTACGAGCCGTATTAAGCTGCCAGGAGCTGGAAGGCTTGGACTTCACTGCAACACATCGTCTGTGGAAGCCTGCAGTAAGCACTCAGTCCTGTGCTGTTGATTGATTGATTTCAGAGCGGATCGATCAGATTGCAGAGCTCTCACGGGTGCCGCTGTTGCCGAATTCATCATTCATCAGAAAGCCTTCTGAAAGTCAGGGCTCTAGCGGGTGGTTTGGGCCACTTTCCTCTTGATCAAGGGGGGATTCTTGATGTGTGGGTTTATTACTTTCTTTTCACATTTTAATGCCGTGCATTTGAATTGATGCCTGGGTCCAATGAGTTGGTGCAAGGACCGAGTGAGTCCAGACACGCCCCAGCGGCGCGGGGCCCTGCTTGGCTCCCCTGGTGAGAGTACAGGGACCTCCTCTTTGTCAGGAAGTCTGCAGGCTTCAGAGACTAATTCTCTGCTGGGCATGCATCCAGGAGAGGTGTGAAGATTGACGGAAAGGCACAGTGCCTGGGCTGGACAGGCTCGTCCTGTGGGTTTGCTGGAAAAGCAGCCCGCGTGGAGGGAGCGGGAGCTCACTTCCTCCTTCTGGGGACAGCTGCAGGGTGCGTTGGGGGAACTGAATTGCTTTGTGTGTTGACAGCTCAGGAAAACTTGCTCTTCTGCCAGAAGAAATGTGTCTTTTAGGTGGAATTGGCCTGAGTTAGAATCTCAGATGCTAAGAAATCAGACAGAATTTCCAGGATAAAAGTGTGTTTTCAGCCATGCTGTGAGTGGTGGCGAGAAGGCCGTATTTGTCACTGATACAGGTTCCTAAGGGGAGCACAACTGCCCCCAGCTGAGAACTCGCTGCAGGTGAACCCCAGCTTGCTTCCTACTGCTCTGCACTCAGGAGGGGAAGCTTCCAGTGGCTCAGGTGGCCCTGGTGCCGCGTGCGTGCAAACATCTCCAGAAGGAGGGCAGGACCAACTTGCCACCAGAGACACTGGATAGAAACCACAGCAGAGCAAGACTCAAGCCAGATGGCGTGGCATGGTGGCTCCCCTTACTTCATGCCCTTTTCAACCTTCTTATCACACTGAAGGGAAGCCGAGTAGACACCGGGAAGGGCGCAGGGAGCCGTCTGCGGAGCAGGAGGACCCTGTGCGGACTCCGTGCTGGACTTGGACGTGCTTGACAGGTGTCCTGCACGGTCTCCGGCCACCGTGAGGAGAGCCTCCTTCATGCGTGTCTTGGCCCCCGCTGCCTGTGAGAGAACTGTGGAACAGTTATGAAAAGTCGCTTGTGCCAGCCCTCCTCATCCTTCCCCACGTGGTGTAGCCAGCCTCTCCATGACTGGCTGGCTGATCTGCCTGCAGCTCTGCAGTGACCCTAATGTGCTGGCCCGGAGGACCCGGCCCTGCAGAACCCCGCAGTTGGTGACCTGGTGCTTGTCGAGGCCAGACACCTGGTCCTGTGTCCAGCGCACCCTGGAGAACATGAGGGATCCCCGCGGCATGGGGAGGGACCTTTGTTTGCCAGTGGAAAGTGTTAACAGGAACGCATTGCTCTTGGACCACATGTTAACTCTGGGTGTGGTTGACAGGTGTCTGAGAACTGGAGGTGGGAGATGCAATTTAGCTCTCAGGCTGGCCCGGGGAATTAAACTGCCAGTGTTATTCTTGAGTGTTGGTCTCAAGTGTGGTGCACGCACCCAGAGGCTTTCTAACAAAGAGAGTGTTATTTTCTCAGTCACACACAGTTACAGTCCTGACAGCTGCTCTTCAGAGGGCGTTTCCGTTGTTGCGTTAATCTGGGGGTGAAGCTGTTGATTGAGGTCCATGGAGTAACAGGCAACAGCAGAGATCTGTGCGCCTCCATGCCCGGCAAGTCCTGGCCCCACCAGCTTAGTGCCACGCCTGCCTGTTGTGGGGAAATGTACATTTCCAGGAAGCTGCATATAGTTGGGCAAAGGCCTGGTCCTTCAGGGAAAGAAGAGTTCCATTTAGGTAATGGCCATCTTCCTCCTCCGTCTCCAAGAACCTGAAGACGTTATTTTAAGAACCAAAATGGTGGAGCCCAAAATAGGTACCATGAACAGCCCAAGGTGTTAAATGGTGGTTAAGATGCTCTCGCTGACTGTAAGCCCAGCTCTGACACTGCCTGGGTGTGGGGGCGAGGCCCCCAGTGCCTCAGTTTCCATATCTATAAGCCCAGCTCTGTCACCAGCTGGGTGTGGGGTGTGAGGCTCCCAGTGCCTCAGTTTCCAAATCTGTATACTGGGTCTCCGAAGGATGCTGTGGAGTGGCTGTGGGGAGAAAGTGACTCACAGGCATATAGTTCTCAGAACAGCCTTCCTCGTTGCCAGCACTCAATAAATACCAGTTATTATTAGCAATATCAGGATCAGGTTACGACAGTAAAGGGTGGGGCTTTTTCCTGGAGAGGAGTGAGATCCAAATGGAATGAGAAATCATAACCACGGCCATCGTTTGAATTTTCCCTGTATGTGGGGCACCAGGCTAGCACTTAGAGTAAATTATCTCAAGTACATACAAATACAGGTGAAAACAGAGAGGGACCTGTGGCAGAAACTGCAGCCATGGGAGGCAGGATCTCCAGGCGCTCGGAACACAAGATTGCCGAGTTTGCAAAGCCGAATGGGACGATCTGCCAAGGTTCCCTGAGAGCCCGCCTCGACCTGCTGTGAGCAGAGATGGCGGGTCTCCGATGAGCAGGTGGGACGGCTGTGGAGGAGCCTTGAGGCCAGTTGCAAACAGCAGCAAAGTAAGTTTCCTCTGAGACCGTGGGGAACCCCCTTTCCTAGGTGTCTTTTCTTCAGCCTTCCTAGTAGCTGGGGTTACAGGCGCGTGCCACCAAGCTCGACTTATTTTTGTATTTTTAGTAGACACAGAATTTCGCCACGTTGGCCGGGCTGGTCTCAAATTCCTGACTTCTGGTGATCAGTCCCCTCGGCTTCCCGGAGTGCTGGTATAACAGGCATGAGTCACCATGCCCGGCCTCCTAGGTGTCTTTTAAAGCAGAATTTATTCCCACCCTTCCAGGAGAGGAGTGTGGGTGTGACCCTGATGGCAAGATGGGGAGGGAGGAGATAATTCACGGAGTATCCAGTCCCGGCTGGAGGTGGGGTACAAGCACCGTGGAGCGGTCCCTGCAGGGGTGGTCTGGGCTGTGGAAACCTTGGCGAGGAGAGGCCCGTGCCAGCGAGGCGGCTTCCTAAGCAGATGTCCAGCGAGTCAGTTACCAGCGCAGGCAACGCCTGGTCTCCATGGAACATTCTGGGCTGCACCGCCTCCGCTGGGGGTGGGGCTGCAGGGACCCTCAGGACCCTCACACCCTGCGGGAGGAAGAAGCCTGGGCTGAGTCTCTGTGCTTGTGGGGAAGCTCTGAGCATGGACACAGCGAGCGCTGACCACTGGGGTGAGGATCTCACCCCTTCCTTGAAGGTCTGTGCTTGGCATTGGTGGGGAGTGGGCACAGCCCCCTGGCTGGCAGGGCAGCTGGGGCACTGGGGGGGGCATGAGGAGCCAGGGCTCCCATGGGAGAGAAAGGAGTGTGGGCATGGAGGGCCCCTGCTGCCCAGGCTCAGACCCCAGAGCGAGGCCGGAGTGGGAGGATGGAGGCCACTCCACCAAGCGTGGAGTGGAAGCTGCGGAGTCACCAAGAGCGTTAGAGCCGGATGCATGGGCGCCTGTGCACACATTCACTTCCACAGGAACCACCAGCGTGTGGAGGAGCCACAGGGGGATGGGGCGAGTCCTCGGGGCTGGCAGCCATCAGGGCTGCAGACAAGGACGCAACCCCAGAGGCCAGAACACCCCGTCCGAAGCCGACTCTGGCATCAGAGGCCGAAGGAAGAAATTTAAAGAAGACACAAATAAATGGAAGGATCTTGTGCTGATGACTTGAAACAATTAATATTGCAAAAATGTCCTCACTGCCCAAGGCAGTGGACAGATTCAATTCAACCCCTATCAAATCCTAATGGCATTCTTTACAGAAATAAAACAAATTTCTACAATATGTATGGAACATAAGAGACTCCAAATAGTCAAAACAAGAATGAGAAAGAAAAACAAAGTTGGAGGCATCACACTTCCTGATTTAAAATTATATTACAAAGCTATAGTAATCAAAACAGTACAGTACTTTTATAAAAACAGGCTCATATACAATGAAACAGAACAGAGAGCCCGGGAATAAATTCAAACACTGATGGTCCACTAATTTTTGACAAGAGCACCAAGAGGACACAATGGAGAAAAGTCAGTCTCTTCAACAAACAGTACTGAGAAAACTGGATTTCCATGTGAAGAAGAATGAAATTGGACCCTTATCTTACACCAAACACAAAAATCAACTTAAAATGGATTCAAGACCTTGACGTAAAACCTGAAACCATAAAACTCCAAGAAGAAAATAGATGATAAAAGCTCTTTAACATTGTCCTAGGCAGTGATTCCTGGATGTCACAGCAAAAGCTTAGGCTACAAAAGCAATGAAGGAAGGAAGGAAGGAAGGAAGGAAGGAAGGAATGAACGAATGGGACTACATCAAATTAAAAAGCTTTTGCAAAGCAAGGGAAATAACAAAATAAAATGGCAGCTCATGGACTGGGAAATCATACGCCTAATAAAGAGCTGTATAAGTCCATTCTCCTACTGCTATAAAGAAACACCTGAGACTGGGTAATCTATAAAGAAAATTTAATTGTTTAATTGGCTCACGGTTCTGCAGGTGTACAGGAAGCATGGAGCTGGCATCTGCTGGGCTTCTGGGGAGACCTCAGGAAACTTCCAGTCATGGTGGAGGCCAACAAGGAGGCAGCACATAGCATGCCTGGAGCAGGAGGAGAGGCACCGGGGAGGTGTCACACACTCTTAAACAACCAGAGCTCATGGTAACTCGCTCACTCACCGTCACCAGAACAGCACTGACGGATGATAGGACCAATTCGTGAGAACTCTGCCCCCGTGATCTGATCACCTCCAACACTGGGGATTACAGTGGGTGGGGATACACAGCCAAACCATATCAAGGGTTAATATCCAAAATGTGTAAAGAACTCATACAACTCGAAAGTAGAAAACCCCATTAAAACATGGCAAAAGATAGCTATTTTCTCCCAAGAAGGCATACACATGTCAAACAGGTACAGGAGGAAGTGTCCCACATCACTGGCTATCGGAGCTGCAGATCAAAACCACTGTGAGACGTCACCTCACATCCCGTAGAAGCTGCCGTCCAAAAGTCAAAGGCTGGCAAATGTTGGCTGAATGCTTTTCATCTGCCATAATAAATGACAGAAACGTGCTCCTTGCTTTTCTGTGCCTGTCGCTGGGTACACAGAGAGCAAAGCGTTCTAAGGTAGGAGCACACACCTCTACTCATCACAGATAGAACCGGGGGAGCTGCCTGGCGATCAAGCACACACACGTGGAGGCTTTTTGTGTGGATCCTTACGGGCAACTGTGAGGTTTCAGAAGAGGACAATGCACTTCAACACGGGATAACGAGGCTCTCAGAATGACTAGAACCACTTTCTTGTAGGATTTTTCCAACTGACTGCAAAGCCCCTGCTCCACCATAAAGTCACCTTTACTCTGGAAACAAACCTGGAGTGCGATTCAAACCCGAAACTGGCCGGGCTCCTGAGGATGGCCCCAGTGTGTGCTGCTTTGCAATGCGAGAGAGCCACATGCCACGCCTGTGATTTTAGGTGGCACATGAAACCCAATTTCTTAATATGTCAAAATGAATGAAGAACAAGGGAAAATGCCCGTAGGACACCTGGGAATGGGTGGGGCCCCTGGGGAGCTGTCGAGGCAAACAGAAGCAGGTTATGTGGCACCGGCTGACCACCCTGGAGGAGGAATGGCCCTCAAGCATCTCACCTTCACTTGAATTTATTTGGAAATATGGAAATTCATTTGTATTTCTTATTTGCCACTTAAATCACATAAACAAAATCTCAAAATTACTTTCCTCTTTAAAATGGAAAATGCTTCTTTTCTCAGAGAACAAGGGTGACTACAGAACAATCCAGGAGTAATAAAAATTCTCACTAATTTAAAAATCAATAAATTAGCTCAGTATGGCGTGACATAACGTTACTCTGAGGCTGAATCTGCTGATGCAAACATGTAGGGCGTATACTCCATGAGAGAAGCACAGCGTTAGTCTTAGTTGGGGAAGCTCCTCTTGGCTTTTCCAGATGGATTTTGTAAGATGCTCAAGGGAAGAAATCGCGCCTCCTCTGTCTTCAGGCCCTCAGGGCTGAGCACGTTGACCGATGCTTCCCATGTTAGGTGAGACCAAGCCATTTTTGGTGAATGAATGAATGAGTATTGTGTCATGCGGAATGGGAAACCTATGTGCATCTATTGGGATTGATAGTGTTTGGTTGTCATCAGTTTTTTTTTTTTTTTTAGAAAAGGAGAGAAAAGGAGAAAGAAAGAAAGAAACAGCAAAAGAAACAAAAAAAAAAAAAGAGAGAGAGAAAGAAAGAGGAAGAGAAAGAGGGAGAGAGAACGGTATTCTTGTTTTATTGCCCAGGCTAGAATGCAGTCTAAAAATGGGTATTAAAAACCTCTTTTATGCCAATAATTGTGCTTAACAATGAAGACAAGAAGGAATAGGGGATGAAAATAACAAATAAGCAGCCAACCAATATTTTATTTAAACCTGTGAAATGCTATGCAATTGCTGGGGAGTGATTTACTTCCAATTATGTGGTCACTTTTAAAATAGGTATAATGTGATA